>NW_026466221.1:0-14138 GCF_026875155.1 Cherax quadricarinatus
GCCCTCCTAAATTCCCCCCACATAATGCCCCCTCCCTCTCCATCCCCCTCCTCTTTCTGCCCTACCCACCCCCCTCCAACACTTCCTAAAAAGCATCGCCTCCCCCCTTTTGCCTTTTCTCTCGAAACCAGAAATCAGCATAATTACTCATGCCTTCTGTAGTAGTAAGCACCTGACCCTTATGATATCCACCCATATCCTCATTCACCTCTAATTGCAAAATAGTTGACTCTTCTGCCTTAGCCTAAAACGTTTTAATTAAAACACTTCCTGAAGGTTCATCCCCCACAATACAGCCTCCAATTCCGCCCTCACACACACTGCATCAAATCTGTCATTATGTATCCCCAATCTACCTCGAAATTGCTCTACGGTCCCATACTAACTCCCCCCTTCCTCCTCATAACACTCGTTCAGCTGACATTCCAAATAATTCTGTAACCCATACCTCCACCTGGCTTCTTCCCATCCCCTTTTTTTAAAGAATCCAGCAATACCCGGCTTAGCTCGCTTCTCCCACCATTCCAAGACACATGACCCCACTTTCCTTGATTCCCAAAAAGAGTGCCACCAATCCCCTAAAGCCTCACACACCCCCTCCCCCTTCACAAGTCTCGCATTTAATTTCCAATAACCAGTGTGTATCCTAACCATACCCTCCAATCAAGATTCGCAATAACCCCCCCTGTGGTCAGAAAACCCCACATTGAAAGTCGTAACTCCAGAATGCATATTTGCCTCCATAGCTTAAAGCCTATTCAGTCGTGCAGCATAACCCCTTCGTACAAATGTATACTCAACCCTCCAACCACCTCTCCTCAAATCCAAAACTCCCACATCCCCAACACATTGCATGTGTATGTGTGTGTGTCTGTGTGTGTGTGTGCGTGCGTGTGTGTGTGGTGTGTCTGTGTGTGTGTGTGTATGTGTGTGTGTGTGTGTGTGTGTGTGTGTGTGTGTGTGTGTGTGTGTGTGTGTGTGTGTGTGTGTGTCTGTGTGTGCGTGTGTTTGTGTGTGTGTGTGTGTGGGGGTGTGTGTGTGTGTGTGTGTGTGTTGTGTGTGTGTGTGTGTGTGTACTCACCTATTTGTACTCACCTATTTGTGGTTGCAGGGGTCGAGTCCTAGCTAATGGCCCCGCCTCTTACCGGTTGCTACTAGGCCCTCTCTCTCCCCCCTCCATGAGCTTTATCAAACCTCGTCTTAAAACTGTGTTTTGGTTCCTGCCTCCACTACGTCATTTTCTAGGCTATTCCACTGCCTGACAACTTTATGACTGAAGAAATACTTTCTAATATCTCTTGACTCATTTGTGTCTTCAACTTCCAAATGTGGCCTCTTGTTTCTGTGTCCCCTCCCTGGGTGTGTGTGTGTGTATATGAGTTTGTGTGTTTGTGTGTGTGTGTACTCACCTATTTGTACTCACCTATTTGTGGTTGCAGGGATCGAGTCACAGCTCCTGGCCCCGCCTCTTCGCTGATTGCTACTAGGTCCTCTCTCTCCCTGCCCCATGAGCTCTATCATACCTCGCCTTAAAACTATGTATGGTTCCTGCCTCCACTACATCCCTTTCTAGGCTATTCCATGGCCTGACTACTCTATGACTGAAGAAATACTTCCTAACATCCCTTTGTTTCATCTGAGTCTTCAACTTCCAATTGTGACCTCTTGTGTCTGTGTCCCATCTCTGGAACATCCCGTCTTTGTCCACCTTGTCTATTCTGCACAGTATTTTATATGTCGTTATCATGTCTCCCCTGACCCTCCTGTCCTCCAGTGTCGTCAGGCCGATTTCCCTCAACCTTTCTTCGTAGGACAATCCCCGTAGCTCTGGGACTAGTCTTGTTACAAACCTATGGAAAATTTTCTAGGGTGTTTATCTGTATGTACCTCAACATTATATACATACAAGTAATCTCATTGGGAGACAACCATATTGTTTACCGTAGTCACCCCGTGTAGACATGTGAGAAAACTTAACCACCTCTGGTCACTACAGGTGGCCCCTTCGACCTCACAATCTTATCCATATCTATCCGAGACCAGTATGGATTGGGTAGCACACACAAGTACGGTGCTACTAGTTAATTGTGGACTGTATAGATTATATTAGTTTAGCTGAATGAAGGGGGGGGGGGTAGGATACACCTGGATACATCCATCAAGAAAACATTTATACATAATCCCACCACTTACCAGATGTTCTCTGGTGGTCACTTGAGGTAGCTGGATCACTCATAACCTATCTAATTACAACATAACACAACTGGCCAGCATAGGTTTGTTATAACTAGAAGGGTTACTTAACTGTGGGTGATTGATAATCCTTATTTCTTCCATTCACCATCTCATTTTCGATGTCCTGTTACACCGACACGGTTCTCATTCCGGCAGGACGAGGTATCCGTCGGTTTGTCCCGGTTTAGAAATCGTGGATCAATGAGCTTCACTTTCCCCGCCTCGGGAACAAAAGGGTCTAACGTGTTCACTCGGAGCAAGGCGACTTATTTCACATCCCGCATTCTCTTAACTTAATGTTATTATCACTGATTACATTACCATTCACAAGATGATTTAACGTCTCATAACTATTATACAAATTAGAGGTCACTCCATTAAGATCTGAGGCCGATGAGCAAGGATTAAACACACGGGTATTTCCCTGGACACACACACCATGGCCGTGCATCTGCCACCCGGTCGAACATTATTCACTAATTTTACCACCCCTTTACATTGATCCCGTAAATCACGTTCCCTCACTCTTCACTAGGGACAGTCACGACACTTCCTATTATGAATTGAGGCCCATATCGATCCTTGGGCTCCCGTGAACGCCAGTTTCCTCCTTCCCCGGTTTCCTCAGCCTCTTCACCACATTCAAAACAATCCGCCTTCCTCCCCCGCACATCCGCGCATGCGCCAAGGGAACTCTTGGTTCTACTCCATTTTCAAATACATTTTGACTCATATCGGCACATAAAACACCTATTAGGCGCTATAGTTTCGGAAAATTAAAAATTTTCCACACTGCGGCCGGGCGGAAGTCGTTGTTAGACGACTTAAATTGCGTCTTCCTCCAGGAGACGGTTCCAGCCCTCTCTAGATTGCGCTGCTGTTTTCCTAGTGGGTCTTACTACAGTTTCTTCTTGCATTACCCGGTCAGTGTCTTCAATATCACTCGTGTCACTTTCCCTTAGGTTTCCATCTGCACTGGATTGAACACCATTTAATTCTAAGGGAATTAATTTTTTAAATGGTACGCAAACTTTCCTGCCCACGACACAACACTTTGACGTTTTCTGACAACACCTTGTGCATCTGGGTATAATGTAACTACCTTGCCCAGAGGCCACAGTGTTCGATGTTGGTCAGTATCAATTAACACAATGTCACCTGGTTGAATGTTCTGTGGGTTTTTACTGCCTCTGGCGCACCATAAAAGTGTTCACGTAGTGTAAGAAGATATTCTTTACGCCACACATCAGACCAATGAATAATTACCTTATTTAACATTTTGAACTTGTCACTCAACACAGTCACTTTATTATAATCCTCATCACTTCCCTCGGGATTATCTCTATAGATAGGCGCAGCTTCTAACCTTTGTCCACATATTAGGTGAGAGGGAGTCAGTATCTCCGCGTCAGGAGTGTCGCTCATGTATGACAGAGGGCGATTGTTCACTCGATTCTCTGCCTCCACAACACTGCCCGGAATTCCTCCAAATCAATTCTTTCTGTGTAGCACCTTACGAAGACATCTTTTCACTGTACCTATCATTCTTTCGTACAGTCCTCCCTGCCAGGGGGCTCTGGAGTAATAAATTTCCAGACACACCCTCGCTGGGTCAACAAAGACTGTACATCATCACTCTTATTTAATTTCATCAAGTGTGAGCACCCGCTACAAAATTGGTGGCATTATCTGAGATCATCAATCTTGGACAGGATCGTCTAGCTGCAAATTTCCGGAACAGCTGTATGAACTGTTCTGCAGACAAGTCCTGAGCCACTTCTAGATAAAACAGCCCTAGTAGCTGTACAAGTAAATAGACATACATACACCTTCAAGGGGACACCATCTGAAGTACCCGTCAAAATGATTGGCCCACTATAGTCCACTCCGGTCACATCAAATGGTTTTACCAACTGCACGCGTTCCTTGGGCAATGGTGGAGGACCTGGGTACATGTAGGTTTTGGCATCCACCCGGCGACATATTACACACGACTTGATAACCCCCTTTTACACTGTGCCGTCCTTGTGGAAATCCAGAAGGTTTCCCGAATACAGTTTAAGGTATCCTGTACCCCACGTGCATAACGTTATTATGGGCATTAAAGACAATCAAGGTTGTCAGGTGATGAGTTTTGGGCAGCAAGATAGGGTGCTTAGCATATTCCCCCAATTCAGCTTTTGTAACCTGCCTCTGCACCTAATTACATCATCCTCTAATACAGCCCCAGCTTTTCTATTATTGAGCCTTTCACAATTTTTCCGTCCATCATGAATTTAATCTCATCCCTGTAGGTTTCTTCTTGTACCCTCTGTAGCCAGTATTTTCAGGGGATGGGGAAATTATGTGAGATATTCATCTTACTTATAAATTTAAACACTAACCTGGTCACACTAATCAGCTTAGGTAAGGAAGAATACCTGTTCATATCAATGGCTAAGGAGGGACTACTGACCGGAGCGGTGCTCACCGTAATTTCGACAGGAGCAATATGTGCCTTTTGCACCGGCCAGTTTAATTTTGTCCACCAGCCAACTTGGCCCTTTAAACCACGATAACGCACTCACAAATTTTTCATAAGTCAAGCCTCGAGACAAGAAGTCAGCTGGGTTCTCGTCACCAGGAATGTGGTTAAAGGTTAACATATGCTGACCCAAACTGTTATGTTTCTCCTGCATTTGATTGATTTCAGCGACTCTGTTTTGTACATACATAATCTTACTGTTACCATTACGAATCCATTGTAAGGATACCTCGTTATCAGACCAAATTACGGTGTCGCTGATATTTATCTCTCGCAATTTATTTCTTATATAATTGGCTAATTTGACACCTACATAAATGGCCGTTAATTCCAACTGAGGTAAGGTGCGTGATTTGATTGGAGCCACCTTAGCCTTAGACATAACAAGAGAAATGGCACTATTACATTGAAGGTAAGCGACTGCTCCATATGCTAATTTCGAAGCATCGCAAAAATGTGGAGTACATTTTCTCCCTCTTGACTGGCCACATTACGGGGGAACTTCAACATTGGTAATTTTACATATTCCCCTATTAGTTCTTCCCACCTTTCAACAAATTCCTCAGGTAGGGTTTCATCCCAAGCACACTTAAGCTTCCATGCTTCTTGTATCAACAATTTTCCTCTTATGGTAAGTGGGGACACTAAGCCTAGTGGATCGAAGCATTTTGAAACTTCTGCAAGCAAGACTCTCTTGGTTAATTTATTGGGCATGCTGTAGTCATTAGGCTTTATCGATAACAAGTCTCCCTCTGTGTCCCAGGTCAGTCCCAGCACATTACTATATTTGGACACTTCAACTCCAGGGTTGTCTTTATTTATTTGAACTCTTAAACTGGACGAATTATGTTCCATTCCCTCAGGGGCATATTTGCACCTTGCATTATTTCATTACCCCCTGCGTATATGCTCATTAGTTCCTCTTCAGTAGACGTCACCCCCAGGAAATTGTCCACATAAAATTGTTTACCCATTACTCCACTCAGTGGACCACCCGTACGCTTAAGGTGTGCATTTATCATTGCCTGGAGTAGGAACGGACTGGAGGTAGCACCAAACAATACACTCCTGAAGCGAAAAGTCTTCAGGGGACTAAGTGGGTCACCAGGATTCTCGGGCCATAAGAACCTAGTGCAATCCCGGTCAGCCTCCTGCAGACCCACTCTCAGGAAAGCTTTACTTATGTCTGCCGTAAAGGCATAATTCTTAACCCTGAAGTTTAATAGTATGTCTCCCAGTTTTTCCGTCAACGACGGACCTGTCATCAAACAGTCATTCAAACTAGGTACACTTTTATTACTCCTGGTACTACAATTAAACACAATCCTCAGAGGAGTGGTCTTAGAATCCTTCTTCACTCCGTGGTGTGGCAATAGTGACCATAAATCTGGGTTTGCTCGGGAGGGTACCTCCTCTATGAATTTATTATTTAACTGCTCATTAATTATATCATCGTAAGCAGTCAACAGTTCTGGTGTCTTGCTCAATTCGTGGAGCTGAGCCTTTAATTGTCCATACGCCATCCGGTAATTAGTTGGTAGGTCTGGATGGTTCAGCTTCCACGGAAGTCTCACCCAGTATTGTCCAGATTCAAATTTAACATCCTTCTGGGTATTGTTCTTGAGTAAAGGAATCATCTGGACTTTCTTCATTTACATTGATCCCTATGCTGTCCAATTCCCATAATTTATACACAGGTTCAACTTCATCCTCTATTGAAGTATATTTACACTGGGGGTGTACTTCATGAGTAAGACACACCGTAACTGTATTTATGGATTCCTCCAGTCATTCATTATCGGTACGAGGAAGCCTGCCATACATCACGTGACCTCCGGCGGTCCTTAGAAGGGTGACTCCGCATTTCTTTGTCATACCCTTTACAAAGGTGGCATAATGGTCACTACCTATCAAAATATCTATTGGCCCCACCGAATTTATTATTTATACCAGAAGGTGCCAAATCTACCTTACTCGAAAGCCTTTCAGTAGCGTTACCAAGCCCTATGGTAGATATTTTCTCTGGGAGCCTATCCACAATTACGGCATTAATACGTTTTCTCTCATTGCCCAGCCGGACAGTTACATAAACAGTTTCGTATGACTGGGCCTTCTTATTCGAGAGAAAGCCAGATAGCTTGAGTATAGCAGGATCTCCCATTTGTACCTTCATCCCATTAAGGCAGTTACGTTTTATGAAGGTACGTTGTGATCCCTGATCCAGTAATGCTGTTACAGTTTTGGATTTACGCCGTTTATCATTAATCACCACATCCAACACAGGCAAAGCTACCTCAGATAGGCCATCATTACCGACGTTAGCTGCAATCTTTACGTGGGCTACTGTCGTGTCTGGGTTATTATCACTATCAGTACTATTGTTACCATCATTACGATTAGATCTGCCCTTACACATAGCTATGTGGTGTCTTCCCTTGTTACACTGATAACAATAGTGCAAGTTAGCACGGCAATCCCTTACATTATGATTTCCTAGACAAACCTGATACATCTAGCAAGCTCTTCCAATCTTTCCACTTTAACATCCCATGAATTATAGGCATTACAGTTCTTAGAGAAATGAGTACCGTTGCAGAAGATACAATCTCTCCTTTCTTTGCCTGACCTCTTATCAACTGGGCTACCCTTATTGTGGTACTTCCCCCTCTTGCTTGGAGGTGGAGAACCACTATAACTGGCACCTGTCACTTGATACGTGCCCACGTAACCCCGTGTAGTAGGTGGCTTAGGATTATTGATATTAGGATAAGGTTTCCCTTTGTGGAACTTGGCAGGTGCACTGGGGTTGTAGACGTGGTATTCCTAGAGGTAATTGGTTGGCTGATCTGCAGTTGGACAATTAGCTCTTGCAGTCCCACTCTTATTTCTTCCAACCTGAAGTAACCTTGTGATATCTGTTTAGATAACCACTCTATGGTCTTGTGGTTCAATTTATTCTGAATCAAGGCACTCAACAACCACTCTGCTCCCTCCAGATCATATTTATTACTCAGGTCTTAAGAGTGCTTTCTAGTTTGATCCTAAATTGCTGTAAACTGTTGTGGTTGTGATCTGGAGTCTTCAAATTAGCCCAAAATTAGCTACTAGGTCCAGCCTACTTTGCTCCAAGTTACCGTAAGTGACCTCAACAAGTCAACTGCCTCACTATAGGAGTCATCTACATTTGGGAATGCTTGTATGAGAACATGCGCATCTCCCCTTACTTGTCCCTTTAAATAGCATAATTTGGTAACACTTGCAAGATCACTCCTATCATGTACGGGCTGCTTTAAAGATAGACCAAAACTCCTCCCAGTGTTCTCCCCGGGTTAAAAAACAGGCATACATAATTCTGGAGTTTTGGTAGATGTCTCTGACTTTCCTTACTAGGTTTTACCAACAACATTGTTACAAACCCTTTACCTTCTCCAAAGCCTTAGTTTTGCAGGACACAATGTTGTCTTCCACTTCATAATGTTGATCCAGCAGTCGCTCCCTTTCAGCATCATCTGCACAATTCTCTAGCAGCTCTTTTCATAGTCTTTAAACCACAATCTATATGACTCATGTCTATTTCCTAAGGCATCTAGGTGTAGCTTTAATTCATCAGGGTTTACCGTTTCTTGTTTCATTAACTCCATACACTTCTTGTATGATTTAGTAAACATGACCCTTCCGAGCTTGTAGTGACGCTTTCTTTGCTTTGGCATCCATGGACTTGCCAGTCGCACTAACTTCCTCAGACCCAGCCATGGTTAGGGAATTAATAATCACCCATTATACTATTAAGTAGACGCCTTTTTAAGAGTAATTCTTGCACTTTACTCTTGTATAAATCCTAGCCACCATGTGCTAGCAATTTATTGGGCTAATTATCATCCATCACACGACCGATTAAACTTGTGCACCCTACACCGACTTCCTTCAATCAGTCACTTAATTATTAAGTAATTAATTCAATTAATTTTTTCACTGATTGCATCCGGTTCACGAAGGACCAGCGGGCAGATATGGAAAATTTTCTAGGGTGTTTATCTGTATGTACCTCAACATTATATACATACAAGTAATCTCATTGGGAGACAACCATATTGTTTACCGTAGTCACCCCGTGTAGACATGTGAGAAAACTTAACCACCTCTGGTCACTACAGGTGGCCCCTTCGACCTCACAATCTTATCCATATCTATCCGAGACCAGTATGGATTGGGTAGCACACACAAGTACGGTGCTACTAGTTAATTGTGGACTGTATAGATTATATTAGTTTAGCTGAATGAAGAGGGGGGGGGTAGGATACACCTGGATACATCCATCAAGAAAACATTTATACATAATCCCACCACTTACCAGATGTTCTCTGGTGGTCACTTGAGGTAGCTGGATCCCCTCATAACCTATCTAATTACAACATAACACCACTGGCCAGCATAGGTTTGTTATAACTAGAAGGGTTACTTAACTGTGGGTGATTGATAATCCTTATTTCTTCCATTCACCATCTCATTTTCGATGTCCTGTTACACCGACACGGTTCTCATTCCGGCAGGACGAGGTATCCGTCGGTTTGTCTCGGTTTAGAAATCGTGGATCAATGAGCTTCACTTTCCCCGCCTCGGGAACAAAAGGGTCTAACGTGTTCACTCGGAGCAAGGCGACTTATTTCACATCCCGCATTCTCTTAACTTTATGTTATTATCATGATTACATTACCATTCACAAGATGATTTAACGTCTCATAACTATTATACAAATTAGAGGTCACTCCATTAAGATCTGAGGCCGATGAGCAAGGATTAACACACGGGTATTTCCCCTGGACACACACACCATGGCCATGCATCTGCCACCCGGTCGAACATTATTCACTAATTTTACCACCCCTTTACATTGATCCCGTAAATCACGTTCCCTCACTCTTCACTAGGGACAGTCACGACACTTCCTATTATGAATTGAGGCCCATATCGATCCTTGGGCTCCCGTGAACGCCAGTTTCCTCCTTCCCCGGTTTCCTCAGCCTCTTCACCACATTCAAAACAATCCGCCTCCCTCCCCCGCACATCCGCGCATGCGCCCAAAGGGGAAATCTTGGTTCTATTCCATTTTCAATACATTTTGACTCATATCGGCACATAAAACACCTATTAGGCGCTATAGTTTCGGAAAATTAAAAATTTTCCACAAAACCTTTGCACTTTCTCTAATTTCTTGACGTGCTTGACTAGGTGTAGATTCCAAACTGGTGCTGCATACTCCAGTATGGGCCTGACGTAGATGGTATACAGAGTCTTAAACGAATCCTTACTGAGGTATCGGAACGCTATCCATAGGTTTGCCAGGCGCCCGTATGCTGCAGCAGTTATCTGATTGATGTGTGCCTCAGGAGATATGCTCGGTGTTATACTCACCCAGATCTTTTCCCTTTTAGTGAGGTTTGCAGTCTTTGGCCATCTAAACTGTATTGTGTCTGCGGTTCTTCTTGCCCTTCCCCAATCTTCATGACTTTGCATTTGGCAGGGTTAAATTCAAGGAGCCAGATGCTGGACCAGGCTTGTAGCCTGTCCAGGTCTCTTTGTAGTCCTGCCTGATCCTCGTCCGATTTGATTCTTCTCATTAACTTCGCATCATCTGCAAACAAGGACACTTCTGAGTCTATCCCTTCCGTTATGTCTTTCACATATACCAAGAACAGAACAGGTCCTAGGACTGACCCCTGTGGAATCCCGCTTGTCACAGGCGCCCACTCTGACACCTTGTTGCGTACCATGACTCGTTGTTGCCTCCCTGTCAGATATTCTCTGATCCATTGCAGTGCCTTTCCTGTTATGTGTCCTGATCCTCTAGCTTTTGCAGTAACCTCTTGTGAGGAACTGTGTCGATGGCCTTCTTGCAGTCCAAAAATATGCAGTCGATCCACCCCTCTCTCTCTTGTCTTACTTCTGTCACCTTGTCATTAAACTCTAGTAGGTTTGTGACACAGGATTTTCCTTCCCTAAAAACCGTGCTGGTTGTCAATTATACCCTTGTTTCTTTCCAGGTGCCCCCACATTCTCCTCCTGATGATCTTCTCCATGCCCTTGCATACTATACATGTTAGTGATACAGGTCTTTAGTTTAGTGCCTCATGTCTGTCTCCCTTTTTAAAAATTGGGACTACATTTGCCATTTTCCATACCTCAGGGAGTTGCCCAGTTTCAAATGATGTGTTGAAGATCTTTGTTAATGGCTCACACAATATCTCTGCTCCCTCTTTAAGGACCCATGGAGAGATGTTGTCTGGTCCACCGCCTTTGAGGTATCAAGTTCGCATAGCAGCTTCTTCACCCCCTCCTTGGTTATATGTACCTCATCCAGCACTTGCGGTGTCCCCCCCAGTTCTGATTTCTTGGAGTCCTACTGGTTTCCACTGTAAATACCTCTTTAAATCTTGTGTTGAGCTCCTGACAAACCTCTCTGTCGTTTCTTGTGAATTTCCCATCACCCTTCCTCAGTCTGATTACCTGGTCCTTGACTGTTGTTTTCTCCTGATGTGGCTGTACAACAGCTTCGGGTCAGTCTTTACTTTTGATGCTATGTCATTTTCATATTGTCTCTGAGCTCCCTTCTTATCTGTGCATATTCGTTTCTGGCTCTTCGGCTGATTTCTTTATTTTCCTGAGTTCTCTGTCTTCTGTACCTTTTCCATTCTCTAGTAAAACCTAGTTTTTGCCTCCCTACACCTTTGGGTGAACCAAGGACTCGTTCTGTTCTTCCCATTATTTCTGTTTCCCTTGGGAACAAAACCTCTCCTCTGCCTCCTTGTATTTTGTTGCTACATAGTCCATCATTTCTTGTACTGGTTTTCCTGTCAGTTCCCTCTCCCACTGAATGTCTTGAAGGAAGTTCCTCATGCCTGAGTAGTTCCCCCTTTTGTAGTTTGGTTTTTCCCAGGCTATTCCTGCTACTCTCTCCACTTGGAGCTCAACTATGTAGTCGAAGCACAGAACCAATGTTTCACTAGCTCCCAGGGGCCTTTCATACATGATACCCTCGATGTCCGAACTACTCATGGTGAATACAAGGTCCAGCCTTGCTGGTTCATCCTCTCCTCTCTCTCTGGTAGTGTCTCTAATATGTTGTTTGCATGAGGTTTTCCATTTACCACATCCATCATCTTGGCTCTCCATGTTTCGGGACCCCCATGGGCTCCAGGTTTTCCCAGTCAATCTCCTTGTGATTGAAATCACCCATAACTAGTAATTTTGCTCCCCCATGTGTGCTCTCCTGGCCATCTCGGCTAGTGTGTCGATCATTGCTCTGTTGCTCTCATCGTATTCTTCTCTGGCCTCCTGCAGTTCTGTGGTGGTTGTACATTATTGCAATTTTCACCTTATGTCCCTCAGACTGGATTGTTCCTACTAAGTAGTCCCTTTCGCCCCTGCCATCCATTCCTTCCATTTTCTCAAAACCCACTGGTTTTTAATGAGCAGTGCAACTCCTCCTCCCCCTCTCCTCCCTTTTCTTTCCTGAGGATTTGATATCCGGATGGAAATATTGAATCTGTTATTCTGGTGAGTTTTGTTTCTGTGAGTGCTATTATGTCTGGGGATGTCTCTTTGATTCTTTCGGGGCCACTCCTCATACTTGTTTGTTATTCCATCTGCATTTGTATACCACACCTTCAACTTCTTTTCTAAGACTGTGGTCTGGGAGGTATATTGGGGTTGGGGAAGTGGGAGACCTGGTAAGGAACTATGGGTTGTTGCTGTGGGGGTGGAGTTTGTAATGTAGTGGGTGGGGGCATTGGATGTGGCATGGGTGTTTTGATTTAGAGTGTTTGGTTGCACTGAGGTTGACCTGGTTGGGAGGCTTCTATAGGAAGTTGTGAGGGAGGCTGCATTTGATCTTCTTCCTGGGTCTGGTATCTCCTGTCTGTCTTCTCCATCCCCTCTCTTTCCTCCTTTCGCCTTTGTACCATCTCTCTCAGTTTCTGCCTTTCTTCTTGTGTTCCGTCGCGGTCGAGATACACCTTCCCGTATGCCAGCATGTCCCTTAATCGTGCTTTCTCCTGCAGGATCCTGGTCCGAGTCGCTTCTGCCTTGAAGGTCACTCTCACTGGCCGGGTTCTTTTTTTTACAAACCCTCCTATTCTCCGAAAATTTTCCAGCTGGGTCATGTCGTCTTCTCCTATTGCTTTCATGATGCTTTCAATTGCTTTTTTTTCCCTTTGTTTTCTTGCTTCATATGTTTCCCCTTCAACTTCCTGGAGCCCATACACAAAGACTGACCTCACTCTTTCATTCTCCCACTGCATATCCCTGTGTATCCCCTCATTTAATTTGGTTTCCTCCACTGCAGCTTTCCTTTCATCAGTTTCACTGGCTAATGTACTTGGGCTCAGTGGCCTGTCATTTTCCCTTCTCGGCTTTCCTTGGGCTCTGTTGTTGTCTGTTAGGGCCTCCACATAAAGCTTAGCTCTTTCATTTGCTACAGTCTCCTCTGATAGAGCTTCTCCATGCAGTTGTGCCCCTTCTTTCCCTACAGTCTCCTTATTTGTGACTGAGGTAGCAGTCTCTGTTGTCAATCCCAAAATGTTCTTTAGTTCTTTAGGCTGTTTCAGATTTTTCAATTCCTCTTCTAAACTCTGTATCCTAGCTTCTGCTGCTTTGACATGCACCTCCCACTTCCTGCTTTCCATATCTATCCTCTCTTCCATTCTCATGCTAAGTTCTTCTAGTTTCTTTTCCCATTCATGATCCCTTTTTATGAGCTCTGCTGCCCAATCTTCCTTTGCAGTTTCCTCCTCCTGTCCCTTGGTTTTTCTTGTTGCTCTCTGGCAACCCATTTTTGTTTTATCCTGATTGCCTCAGAGTGGGAAACCTATGTAGTTCTGTATGTTAGGTTAGTAGTGTGTATGTCAGAGTGTGGAGGGGGAAGTAGTGGAGGAACTGTAGCTATGTGGGAGAGGAGTGGGGAGGGGTGGGGAGGGTTTAGGGTGAACGGGGGAGGGGAGGGTGATTGAGGGAAGGGAGGGATCAGGGGAAGTAGTGAGATGTCGGTGGTGAGGGGGGGGGAGTGTATGTGTGAGTCTGGATATGTGTGTGTGTGTGTGTGTGTGTGTGTGTGTGTGTGTGTGTGTGTGTGTGTGGTGTGGTGTGTGTGTGTGTGTGTGTGTGTATGTATGTGTGTGTGTGTGTGTGTGTGTTTTGCAATTTTGTGTGTAATTTTGTGTGGAATTATGTGTGGGTTTATTATGTACTGAAAGGTAGGTGGCTTGTGCGTTGTAATGTAAGTCCCGTGGTCCTTGGCTGCCCACAACTTCTTGTGACCTTACCCCCAACCCCCTGGGATTACCGGCACGTACTTACAGTGTATGTGTTGGTGGTTTTGTTTTGG
>NW_026466222.1:0-13037 GCF_026875155.1 Cherax quadricarinatus
CCCCCAAGGTTTTTTAACCTCAGTTTTTATGCCCCCCCTTTTTAACTAAAAATGTAGACCGTTTTGGGTCTGCTTGCACTTCGCCGCAAATACACGAATATGCTGTGTGAATTGGGGCAGCAAGGCGCAGAGCCACTGCAATACGGAGGGTCTTAGGGTCGAGTCGCGTTCCCATTCCCGGGACATGGGAACTGTTTGGAGGAAGTCCCCGGAGTGATGTGTGCTCACAGCCTGGAGATGGCAATCTCCCTATCTGATGTTGCAGCCCTGAGAAATGTTGGCAAGCACCTTTTCAGCAATTGGGCCATCCCAGCTTGACTGTTTTTGAGCCAGTGCTGCACTAGGGTTTGGTGCTGGAGCAGCAAGATCTCCCATTCAGTGATGGCACTGGCATAGCTAGGGTCTTCTATTTCTGCTGAGTCACTGAGGGTATCAGGAAGAATTTGTCTTATCAACTGGGTTTGATGCTATGGAAGAGGATAGGAAAGCTGGTAGAGCAATCTGGAGGATCTGCGTACTCCTAGCCCTCCAAGCCTGACCGGAAGTGAGGCTTGCAACCACTGTCCATCGTCAAGGGAAAGATTCAATACACCTCTAGCATGGTCTTCAGGACAGAGTCAATTCCTTGAATTTTGGACTGCTGAAGGCTGGGGAGCATCTCTGAAAGTAGGTAGGTTTTTGGGATTGACAGGCACCTGGTGAGTAGGTAGAAGGCATCGTGTGTGTCAATGTCTTTTATCCTACTTTCAATCGTCCAGAGGTCTAAAGACTTTTTTTTCTAGGATCAGATCGATGGCATTGGACCCAAGAGAGCACCAAGGAGAGTGCTATTGGCTGGATCAATGGCTCGTGCTCCTGGTAAAATGGCACTAATATTCTGGATCATCTGTTGATTGATGGAAACTATTTCACATTTGGTGGGATTTAAAGAAAGGCCCAGGCTTTCTACCATGTCTTTAAGTTTACTGATGTCATCTAGGAGAGATTCTGTTGTGCCAGCTAGGGTACCGTCGTCCAGGAACAAGATATTGAGCTCGCTGGAGAGTGCTTCCGTGACTTCCTTGATGACCAAACAAGATAGAAAGGGGGCGAGAGGGTCCCCCTGTTGCACCCCCTCACATGAGTCAATTTCATGGTCCCCAAACAATAGTTTTGAAGTCACACTATAACACGATTCTATGAAGGGATAAAGGGAATGGAAGTTTCTATAAACTGCTTGGAGAGCAGCATCCCTTCTGACTGCGTTGAAAGCATTGGCAAAGTCCAATTTGACCAAGGCTTTTTCATCGGACATGTTTTTGATATATACTCGTGCTGCATGGGCAGCTGCTTCACAGCCCTGTTGAATGCCGAAACCGAGCTGAGTTGGTTTCAGCATTGCAGCAGCCTTGACTCACCCTTCTTACTGCAGCCTTGGCGACTAGCGCCGAAGGGTGTTACCCACTGCAATGGCCTGATTCTGCCATCCTTTTTTCCGAGGGCACACAATGAGGCACCAAAGAAAAGGGGTCTGATGGCCTCTGGGACACTGCCAGCCAGGCACAGGTTGGAAAATTTGGTGAGTTCAGACAGCAGCCTCTCTGAAACCTCACCAAGTGCTGGATTGAGTATTTGTTTTAAGTGTTTTAGCCTTAAACCGGTGAAACCTTCCTGCTGAGCCCTGTGGAAATGACATACCGGGCTTTAATACACATTCCATCCTGTAAGGTTAGATTTCTTCGCCTGCTGCACTGTCAGGGAGGTCAGTGTTGGTACTGGGAGCCCTGGGTGGATGTTTGTCCTTCAGAGCTTGCGCAGTGCTGACGCCCTTTGGGGAGCGATGGTATTCTCACTGATTATAAGTCTCAAGTTTCAATAGTATTACCCTCTTCTATTTTTTTGCAAATTTTGGGCTCTGATTTTGAGGCGTCGGGTGTCCTGTTTTTTGGCATTTGCCCGGCGGGTGTTTGTCGCCCTAGGAAGGGAGACGGACAAGGTTGTCATCCCTTGGGAATGCATTTATTGCCCTAATAACATGTGTTGCTAGTGACTTGTCCCCCCTTGGTGGGACACCCAAAAACAGGCATTGCCAAAAAGCAGCGGGTTGTGCCAGGATCTGTTGTTTGAAGGAGAATCTTTTGACTTTCTTCAGAAGGTCGGGTAAATTTTGGGCTAGCAGCTTGAGGGCGAGCTGCTTTGGGGATTGTCAGAGTCTTGGTGGATGTTAATTTGATTGCAGATTTGAGGTCCTCTGTAGAGGTGAAGTCACGGTAGCTGTCAGCCCTGTCTGCTGGGGGAGGCTGTTGGTTGTTCTCTTTTGGAGCTCTCCTGGAGCCTAGACATCCATTGTGTTGAAACGGATGTTGCCAGATTGGGATTGAGTGCACATTCCCTGTAGCACCCCCGGGCAGATGCCTCGTGAATGACAGCTTTGGTTCTGTCGTGAAGATTCCTGGGAACCCGCGACTACTTGGGGAACATTGCTGATATCGTGGGGGTGGGAGGGCGCCAGCTGTGGGGTGACGGGGAAGGACAGCATGGATGCATGGAGATGAGGGTTGAGGAGTAGCAAGCGGCGGAACTTGTAATTGGTGGGCACTAAACGGGCAACACCCTTGGTCAAGAAGTCAGTGGGCCTAGGCTTGGATGAGGGGGAGGGAATCAGGGATGGAGGGGGGGAGGGATGGCCCTGTGTTTAGCTCAAGACGCACATCACTGACCTAACTTTTACTAATTGTTATACACTTATTGTTCCATTTAGAAAAAACCTCCCCATTTGGCACACTAATCACCATGCTCACACTATTAACCAAAGGGTTTTTCTTCTGTTCACCATCCAATGACCGTGTCGTAGGCGGCCACTTCCTCCCCCAACCCAAGACCCCGGCCGGTCACAGATGTAAACAAAACCTCCTCCACACCTCCACACCCTCAAGGAAGGTTCCTTGAGTTGGTGAGGGGATCTTGTTTTTAGGGAATTGGATCTGAGCTCCATTCCCGAAATAAGCCTGAATGCCTTTCCTCATCCCCCCCCCCAGGCACTGTATAAATCCTCCGGGTTTGGGCGCTTCCCCCTTGATGATAATAATAATCCACACCTCCACTGCCAGGATCCCCTCACCACCGCTACTTCCCAAATCCCAACAGCACACTGCACTTTCACTGAACAGAAGCAATGGTCCGATGCAGAGGTTTGTCACAACTCTGTGATCCCCCGGTGGAAAACTCACGATGATGTCTGCCGAAACTGGCCACGTAAACCATGTTGTTCTTGGTTTACACACACACAATGTATGGAGCACCACACACTGGCTCCCTCCCTCCACGCCGGCAAGCGCGTGCATATATATATATATATATATATATATATATATATATATATATATATATATATATATATATATATATATATATATATATATTATATATATATATATATAATTTTATATATATATAATATATTATATATATATATATATATATATATATATATATAATAAAATATATATGTCGTGCCGAATAAAGTAAAACTGGTCAATTAGCAAGAACTTATTTCTAAAATTTTCTCTTATACGTTTAAAGTATATTTTTTTTCATTAATGTTAATGTAAAAATTTATAATTTTTCACTAAAAGAATCTTAGAAAACTTACCTAACCCTTTTTATAACAAGAACAATTTTTTTTAGCCTAACCCAACTAAATATATTTTAGATTTGTTTACAATAATTTAATACTAAACAAACACAGTGAAATATTTTTTTCGTTAGGTTCAGAATGATTTTGGCGAAATTTTTTTCCATACACAAATTTTCGCTTGTCCATATGGCAAGATGAGCGTTGCTTATTTAAGGCCAAGATGGGAAGTTCTGCCTATTCGGCACGACATATATATTTTATATATATATATATATATATATATATATATATATATATATATTATAATATATATATATATGTATATATAATATATATATATATATATATATAATTTTATATTATATAATATATATATAAAATTTTATATATAGTGTTAAATTGTGGGACCCATAGCTTCGGGAATTGGATAAAAAGGCTTCAAGGAAGAATATTTGGATTTCTTCCTGAAGCCATTTGAATATTCCACTTCCCCTACCACCCCATCTTTTCATTCTTTTTTGCCAATAGGTATATTTTATTACATAATATGGTATAAAAGACTTAAGCGATACATTGTTGATATAAAGGTGGCATATACAGTACATGAGATGTAAGATATACATGTCTAGTACATATTGTTACGTGTTTGTCACTGATTATAATGCGAAAATCTCCTCAGAGCTGGGGCGCGTGTCCAAAATACATCAGGCATTACCCCTCTGAACAGCAGCGCTGAGTCGCTGGAACAAAAAAATAGCTGCCCTGGGGTACTTAGTTACCCTGATGAGTCTTTTGCCTAGCTCCTTAAGGAACTTAGATGCACTCTTTCCCCATGAGCCAAGGGTCTCTTTGCCTATTGGAACAAATATATAATGGTGGGCAAGTTCTCCATATTTTCTAGACTTTTGGGACTCCCTTAAGCTGGCAGCTGCCCTCCTTCCTCCCTTGTGTATTGGAGATAGGCATCAGCCAAGGTAGATGCACATGTTTAGTCTCACACCAATTGCTTACTGTCTGTCCAGGCTTGAAGGTTGATACCATCTGGATGCTTCTGGCTGCCATCAGATCTGCATAGTTGGGGTGGCTACCTTGCTGCTGGGCATCCGGCTGTCGTGAGGCTCCTCTTGATGTTATTAACCTCCTCATATCTTGCAATCTTTCCCTCGGATTTATGGTCCACAAGACCATGGTACCCGAATCGGTCTGTTGCTTCACTTTGGACCACCTTCTTAGCTTTCAATACAAAAATAATTGAAATCGTACTATTATTGGGGTTTTTCCTATTTGAATCCTTCTCCCATCTTAATATTTTCGGGCCACTGTGAATCACGTATAACTGAAACAGAGGAATTCGAACCCGCAGATATGGGGTCTCTCTCAAGCGGCCAAAGGAGATTCAAACTTCGGCTTCGATATGGCATCGAAATCCAAATCGGACCGAAAGTTTTCGTACATTTACATCAAGAGAAAAATTGTCAAGAACCAGGTAGGGGAACGTAATGAAATGACCTCTAATTATACGAAGACCTCAGCACGAGATTTAGGAAGGTATTCCCAAAGAAGGCAGGAATCTTATAGCAAACCAAGGAGAAAGTGAAGAAACTGCTAGGTGAATTAGATACCTTGAATGCGGTGGGCCCAGATATCTCTTCACGGGCCCCTTTGAGAGGGAAACAGAGGTACTGTGTGCTTTCCTCTAACAACAGTCTTCAACAAATGTATCAAAACAGGGCAACTGCCCTAGTTTTGCAAGAAAGTAAATGCAGTCCTAGCTTTTAAGACAGGAGACAGACATGTTACTCATGTTAAGTCCTGGTGAAGATTTTCAGAAGAGTGTTGGTCACCCCAGCATTTTGGGACAAGGTAAGCACTCCTTTCCCCACCATCCCACTCTGGTCTAATACTTGTCGCCCCGCCAAGCTAGGTGTTTGGTTAAAAGCAGTCAGCATTAAGGAAGGGGTTATTATAAATTTCCATATCATTACCCCAAAATGCATCGACCAACGAGAGAGTTTTAGAATATTAGACTTCGCAGAACAAATGAAATATTTACGAAAAAGGCTCGAACCTACAAACCCTTTGGGGCAAGGAAAAAGTAGTCCTTACAAACCTTCCCATACTGGTCCAATACTTTGTACCAAATGCCTAGCTTGGCTGGGTGCCAAAGTATTAGACCAGTGTGGGATGGTGTGCTAGGACTACGTACTTTGTCCCTAGGTGCTAGATGATTCACCACTCTTCTCCTGTAATCTTCACCAAGACTTTAGATATTTACTGTCAGTAGCACTTGTCTGTGTAGTTTAATGCAGCATGTCTGTCTCCTTTATTAAAAATTGGGACCCGTTTGGTTTCTTGTAAACCTCAGGCAGTTGCCGTATTCGATACCTTTGTGGAAAAACTGTTTAGTGGCACACGCATTGCCTTGCTTCCTCTCTAAGGTACCCACAGGAAGATGTTCTTGCCACGATTCAGGGTATCTAGTTCACCTAGCAGTTTCTCACCTCCTTCTCGGATGTGTAGTGTGTCCAACATTGTTGGTGTATTCCACTGCTCCAGTTTGCTGGAAGTGTTTCTGCCTTCTATGGGAATACCTCTTTAAAGCTCTTGTGAACACTTCGCATACTTACTGATCATTTCTTGCGAGCTCCCCCTCCTTCCTTCCCAGCCTGATTACCTGCACTAGACAGTAGTTTTCGTCTTGCTTGATGTACTTTTGTCAGATTTGGCTTTGATGCTATGTCATATCTCATATTACCGCTGGGCCTCTCTCCTTATCCACTTTTATTCGTTTCTGGCTATTCATCTTAGATTCCTTGTATTCGTCTGTGTTTTCTTGCCGTCTATATTTTTCCATGTTCTAATGCACTTGGCTTTGCCCTCTTACTCCATGTAAACCACGGGTTAATTATGGTCTTTCCAATTCGGTTCTATCGCCCTGAGTACGAATTCTCTGCCGCACTGCACATTGTGGTCAATGTTCATCAATTTTTAATTTACAGTCTGTCCCTCTTTCTCTTCCACTTGAACCTTCAAGCTGGAAATTGTTTCATGTTTGGCGTGTTCCCCTGTCTTTTTTTTCTGAACTTTGCTGTTTCCCCTCTTGAAAACTGTTTCATTCTGCTCTATTAACTGTACAGATATACAACTTAGCACCACATGTCACTAGTTGCCACGGGGCCTTTTGAAATGTAATTTACCTTAGTAAGACTCATTCAAGGTGAATATGTGGCTGGATCTCTATTCATCCTTTTCCTCTCTAAGCTGTGTCTGTAACATGATGGAACATGAAGTTTCCAGTCCCACCTGTATCAATCAGCTTCTGCGTTTCTGAGTCCCCCATGTGGGCTCACTTACGTATATATTAGTTTTACCCCCCCATAGAAAAAATTGTCACACGCATCACTATACTATATGTAGTACAATGGTTGTGTATGTGTGTGGGTGTGGGTTGTATGTGTGTGTGTGTGTGTGTGTGTGTGTGTGTGTGTGTGTGTGTGAGTGTGTGTGTGTGGGTGTGTGTGTGTGTGTGTTGAGTGATGTGTTGGTGTGTGTGTATGCGTGAGTGTGTTGTGTTTGTGTTCCCCTTTCGGAAGGACTAGAGTGAAGTGACACACTGCAAAGAACTAAATACACAATACAGACTTGCTGGCAGGCAGTGTGGACCATCATTCATGCATATAAAGTCAGTTTTCAATGCTGTAACAAGAACAACAATTACACGGCGGTTACATCGCTTTCCATGGGCGGTTCAAGCGATTTGATTACCAGGTAATGTTTAATGCAATATTGTGTTTGAAGAGGGACGAGGAGAGGACAGCAAATTGATTACAGGAAGAAGAGAATAAAATTAAATGAAGGTCGTTCAAGCTTTTTGTGTTTTACTTGTTTGCAAATGAGTTTGAATTATTTAATTAGCGTTCAAGAGTTGTTTGCATAAGGTCAATGTGTCTGGGATTTCATATAAATGGAATTCGCAGATTGTACTGATTATTGTAAAAAATTCTCTTTGATGTTGTGCATACGAGAAGTGATTTGTTGACAAAAAAATAGTTAGAGTTGTAGCAATTATTGTCTACAGTTTTCTCTTTATTATTGTCTCAGTCATAAATAATAAAACCTGCAAAGGTTAGTGGATAGATTGAGAAACGTGTAGCTTAAAGCTGATTGGGGGAAAAGAATAATTTGATTTATGTAAGTAAATGTATCGAGGCTAAAAGAATCTATGCAGGCTGTTAATAATATAATAATAATAATTTACATAATACTAATAATAATAATAATAATAATAATAATAATAATAAATAATTTTATTTACAACAGTACATTGTACAAGTATTCAGACTTAGCTGACATCAATGGACACTACTATACAGAAAGCCCTTGGTATGCTGGAGTATATCGGCAAATAGGTCTGTTTTGTCCCAGGATGCAACCACACCAGTCCCATTACCCATTTTAAACTGATGGATGAACAGGGACAGCAGGCATCTTATTTGAAACACTTCCCTAATGTTTTTCATTCCGTACCAGAGGGATTCGAAAAAAAACTCCGAACCTCAGTGTGTGGAGTTGAGTGCGCTTGCGATCGAGCTACGGGACACCATCGAGCTACGAGAATGAATATATCAGAAAACTGGGTCGTAAAAGGACTAATGACTCGTCGTTTGATATGATGAAAGATTTTTATTTTTCCGGAGGAGTGGAGCATTTTCCCAAAATTACGTATATTTCTGATGAGTTTTGGGAAACGCGGTTCTTCAGAGTCGCGGGTTCGCCGTTATCCAGACAGTGAGGAGCCGGTCATACCTCCACAGCCTCAACTCCAACATCATCACAACTTGACCATGACCATTCCTGCTCTAACTTCTTGGAATCAAGAATGGCGACAATAGAGAGTAGTATCATGGCTACGCATCATGCTGAAGATAAATGGTGTTGTATGGAACATTACACAAATGTAGTATTATGCGATCTTTATTGACAACGTTTCGCCCACCAGTGGGACTTCATCAAGTCACAAACAAGATCTACCTGAGATCTCAGACTACAGAGTATTATAAGGTGAGAGTCAGGAAATGCAGGAGAATGTAGGTTAGGTGAATTTAAGAGAGACCTGGCACGGGGGGGAGTGAGTATGTTCGTCTTCCCTGGGGATGAATCTTGCGTCTCTGTAGATGATTAAATGGTTGTTCAAGTTTCGGTTGAAAAATCTAGGTACTCTTGAAATCGTCCGTTCCATTGCCTACTGGCTTCCTGAAATCGTGTTTGAAGGTCTCTGGATGTCTCGCCAAGAATTTTTGGTTGAAAATCGTTGCAATGAGTTTTATATATCCCTGCAGAGTATTGAAACCTTGTGGTGAGTCTTACTGATGATATCTTTGGGGGTGGTGGATGTGGAGGTAGATACTTGGAATGAGGCATTGGAAAAGATGTTGGACACATGTTAGGCAACGGAGATGGAAAGGAGGACTATGTATCTCCTCTCGGCAGTAATCTTGTCTGAGTTGAGTTGAAGATGTTTTATGCAGTGTTTACAGTCCTATTGAAATGACGGGATAAAACATATTTGTTCAATGAGAGAGTATTCTTACTCATGAGATTCTTCTACTGATTCAGAAACAACTTAGGAAAAAGCCTAGGGATTCACCACGTTTGGGTTATGGTATCGTTATGGGAATAGAAGTAGAGAAGATCATGTTAGTTGATAGCTTTTCGATAGACTTATTAAACGCATTTCGTGATCAGCTCTGCAGGGGAAAAAAGAGTATTGTGGACTTCATGTTTTAATGTAAAACTGGATTGAGCTCGACCTGGTTAAGCTTGTGTTGGAGAGCAGGAACGTTGAAGCGTTGGGAGTTGGGATGAGATTTGTCAAAATATCGGGGGCCAGGTTTAGGAGGGTATAATAGAGAAAAAATTACTAAAAAATTAAAATAAAAAAATAATAATAATAATAATAATAATAATAATAATATCTTTATTTCTACAAGTATATTTTACAAAGGGATACAGGCTTAGCGGGCATCACTACATACTACTGTTATGCAGAGCATTTCCGGCAAATTAGGTCAATTTTGTCCCCAGGATGCGACCCCCACCAGTCGATTAACATCCAGGTACCCATTTTTTAAATGATGGGTGAACATGGACAAAACCCGGTGTAAGGAAACAAGCCCAAAGTTTCCACCCTCGCCAAGAATCAAAACCGGACTCTAAGCTTTTTTCTAGATGTTTTATTATAAGGTTGCCAGTACTGCATAAGTGAGCAACCAAAGGGTTAGTCCCAAAAATTCTGCTGAAAACGTGATTTTCAAAAGACAAACATGAAAAAGCCAGTACATAGTTCAACAAGGTCGATGAAATCGCAGGCTGAAAGAAGTAAAGGGCGAGGGATTCGCCAATTTCCAGTGCCGGAGATCGTGACTTGTTTTAGTTGAAGTACCTTGGTAAATAGGAAGTTATGTCTGGGATTATGAAATTCTTGTTTCTGATGTTAAGTTGCGGATGTGACTGTGATCACTAGAGTGTTCGTGATGTGTTCCACTGATTTGTGCCAACGAGTTTAGAAAGGTGCTTAGCATGAACCCTGTGCGTTGGTGGGAAGCACTAAATATTCCAGAGGAGTGGGGCCCCCGTGGAATTCTTTTGGTTTTGGTGAGTTTTGTGTGGCCCGGGTAGGAAATTCTGGCCCGTCTGTGGTTTTTGCTTGGGAATAGTGTGCAGAAGTTTCTTCCCTTGGTCTGAAACCCTCAGTCTGAGGCGGGTCTTGTGAAGGAAGGTTTTGGTATAGTTTTCCACTTGGTTTGCTGTGAGAGGTTTGTAGGTATTGAGTCATTAAGCAGATTGAGCATTTTGTTCTTGTAGTTGTTAGGTTTGAGATTACGACACCATCTCCGTTATCGCGTTGATGACTTGACGTTCGTGTCGTGTGGTAAGGCTCTAGGTGCCCGTGATATAACGTCGAGGTAGGACTGGAGAGCTGAGTGTTGAGATAGCCACTGAAATAATGCCATTAACATAACCTTTCTGGAAATCAGAGTCATTATGTCTGTAGTTTTTAGCGAGGAAATTGAGGGTCCTGCCCTGGGTTTTCGTGTTTTCCTGTAAAAAATTTTTTGGGGTCAAAAGTTGAGGGCTTGGGTTTTTTCTTACTCGGAGTGGACGGTTTGAAAAATTCGGAATAATTTCGGGTTTTTCCCAAACTTATCTATGATTTAATTTTGAGAGTTTGGGGGTTCCTAGTAAGTCCGATTTTTTTTGTTGAACATAAAGGATGTTGGAAACTTCTCTTTTTAAAATTTTCGGCGGTGCGTCTGTTCTGTTACCTCGGAGTGAAAGCCTAGTGTCCGGGTTTTTTAAATTTATTTTTTTTTATTTATTTTTTTTAAATTTGACACACATACAGAGGGGACAAAAAAAACAGATAAGAGCCCGCATGCAAAACCACTTAATATGCAAGCATTACGGGCTGGCTTTTAAAAATTTAAATTAAGATTAACTAAAACAATTTATGAAACCGGGATAAAAATTAAGGGGGAAAAGATTCCCATAAAAACACAAATGAGTATTTCAAAAAACAGGCATAAAGGGGTTTCAATTAAATCATAAGAAGGGTTCTGTTAGGTAGTGTATTTAAAAAAAAAATAAATTTTGATTGGGTTTTAGTTTTTTAAAATTTTTTGTGGGAAAAAATTTTGAGAAACATTTAAATATTTCAATTTATAAGGTTTGTTATTCAGTAATTTTTTTGGTTTTGGGGGAGTAAGTGATCTTTTAGTAGAGACTTGAATTTTAAAAAGGTAGTGTTTTTTTTATATTTACGGGTAATGAATTCCAGATTTTAGGGCCTTTTATGTGCATTGAGTTTTTGCATAGTGTGAGATGGACCGAGGAACATCAAAGAGTGATTCTGTGCCTTGTGTTTGGTCATGTGTTTTTTGAGGTTTGGCAAGGAGATGTTTGAGGGAGGGTTAATATCAGAGTTAAGTTTTTCTATGATGTAATAGGTGCAGTAATAAGTTGGATGTTTTTTTATGGTGAGTAGGTTTAGTGTATTGAATTTTGGTGGGTGTGCTGCTGTAGTGAGAATTTGTTATCATTCTAACTGCGCCTTTTGTTGGGTAATTTTGGTCGGGAGATGGTTAATTGTTGTTGAGCCCCATGCACAAATTCCATAGGTGAGATAGGGGTAAATAAGAGAGTGATTTAGGGCCAGGAGGGCTGACTGTGGAAATAGTACCGTATCTTCGATAGTATGCCTACAGTCTTGGAAATTTTCTTAAAATTTGTTGTATATGTGTATGAAATTTGAGTCTATTATCAAGGTGGATTCTAAGAATTTTCACTCTGTTAGCTTTGTGATAGGTGATCCGTTTATCATTATGTTAAGAGGGACATCTGTAGCTCTGTTACCAAACTGAATGAAGTAGGTTTGTAAATGTTTAGTGCAAGTTTGTTAGTCCTCATCCAGGTAAAATATTTTCTGTAATTCGGTATTTACAGTATTGGCTAGTGTGACTTTGGGGTCGGGTGAGAGAAGACGTATGTAGTGTCATCTGCAAATAGTGTGGGTTTGAGTAATTGCGAAGCATTTGGAAGGTCATTTATGTATAGGGAAAAGAGAAGAGGGCCAGGACACTTCCTGTGGGACAAACCCAAATGTAAATTTGGGTTTCGCAGAAGGTTTGCCCCCTTTGCGTACACATATTGGCTTTGTTGCTGAGGTAAGACTTGAGGTTTGTTGTGGGAGTGCCCTCTTATACCATTTTTTGTGACAATTTTTACTGGAGCAAGTCATGGTCAACTGTATCGAAAGCTTTACGTAAGTCAATGAAGATCCCCAGTGGGACTTCTTTTTTCTCTATTGCAGTGTATATGTTTTAGCATGTGTATTTAAAAGCATCGTTAGTATTTTTATTAGGCCTGAATCCAAATTGGCAGGGGTTGAGTATGTTTTTGGGAGATAAGGTAGGAGTAGATTCGTTTATGAATTAATTTTTCGAAGGGTTTTTGAGAGAGGGTGTAAGTTGGATATTGGCCTATAGTTATTTCAACTCTGTTTGGTCTCCTCCTTTGTGGATCGGGGTGGGCCTTGCTATTTTGAGAACTGTAGGGAAGGTGGAGGATTCAATGGATTGTTAAAGAGTGTTGCAAGATTGGGAGATAGCACTTGTGACACTTTTTTGTATATAAAGGGTGGTAAGGTACTTAAATTCTCTGCCTTTTTTTTAGTGCATTGATAATAAGGGAGACTTCGTATGGGTTAGTCGGAGCTAGGAAACAGTTTTCGGGTAGTTCCGGGCATTTGGTGGGGTATCTGAGCTTTTGGTTTTATTGGGAAGGTTTTGTCCTATAGTGGAGAAGAAATCTGAGTTGTTTTGGGAAAAGTTCGTTTGTTGCAATGTTAATAGTAAAAACAATT
>NW_026466223.1:0-13232 GCF_026875155.1 Cherax quadricarinatus
AAAAATTTATATAAAATTTTAAAAATCTTTGGGAGTTAATTTTGTTTGCCAAAAGGTAAGGGAAAGAGAAGATATTTTCTCTTATGAAAAAGATATACGTCAAATTATTGTACCAAAGTAACAAAATACAGATTTTGAAACACAGCATTTAAGTTAAAGGTATTTTTGATCATGATCCGTAAAAGGTATCTGTGTGATGCATAACCCCAGTCCTCTGTGTCTCAGTGTACACCAGTGGTACAGTGTGTGATGCATAACCCCAGTCCTCTGTGTCTCAGTGTACACCAGTGGTACAGTGTGTGATGCATAACCCCAGTCCTCTGTGTCTCAGTGTACACCAGTGGTACAGTGTGTGGTGCATAACCCCAGTCCTCTGTGTCTCAGTGTACATCAGTGGTACAGTGTGTGGTGCATAACCCCAGTCCTCTGTGTCTCAGTGTACACCAGTGGTACAGTGTGTGGATGCATAACCCCAGTCCTCTGTGTCTCAGTGTACACCAGTGGTACAGTGTGTGGTGCATAACCCCAGTCCTCTGTGTCTCAGTGTACACCAGTGGTACAGTGTGTGATGCATAACCCCAGCCCTCTGTGTCTCAGTGTACACCAGTGGTACAGTGTGTGATGCATAACCCCAGTCCTCTGTGTCTCAGTGTACACCAGTGGTACAGTGTGTGATGCATAACCCCAGTCCTCTGTGTCTCAGTGTACACCAGTGGTGCAGTGTGTGATGCATAACCCCAGTCCTCTGTGTCTCAGTGTACACCAGTGGTACAGTGTGTGATGCATAAGGGGACGTGAGCTGAAACATATCGACTTCTTTATTTTTCAACCGATTACGTTCATTTTTGGTGTACTATTAGAAGGTTATATCGAGTATCTTGTGTTGAAGTTTCAATCATATCGGCCAAAATGAAATGAAATATGCAAAATTTACGAAAAATTGCATTTGGCAGGGGAGTCCTACTCAGTGGTACTTGGAAAAGTGGTTTTGACACTTGCTGCTGATAGAACACCTCTAATTCCATCACTGTAAGTGTACCAATTCTAAAATAAACCTTATCTTCATGCTAAAAAAAATAAGTTTCATAACTTTTTGACACATTGGAAGATGTCGGTCTTGTTGCCCACATAAATCTAAAAATATTGGGATAGTTCAGAAAGGTACACTTTACCTTGTAAAGCAATCATTCTCCTATGTTTGTTGTGAAAATCAAGTCAATTGAATCATAAATAAAGATGGAGTCCCCCTAAATAGGTAAATAAGTTACTTTCGAGATATAGGCCGAAGCGCGCGGCACCTCATGGGCTCGGGAAATAATTTTTTTCCCCGAAAAATTCGCTTTATTTTACACTTTTGCGTGACCTACGAGTTTTTATTACCGTTAACCATTGTTAAATTCGTTTTTCTCTCATCACATGTAAGAGAGAACGAACTTTCAGGGGATACACCGATAGAATTTTTTCCTCTGGGCATCATATTATGCTATATATTATTTTTTTACGGTGTGCTTTTTTAATGTTTATATGCTATTATTATATTGCATTATGTCATAATAGATCAATTGTGATAGATAAATAAGCCTTATAATTGATATTAGCGTGGGTATGGAATATTTATGGAATATTTTGTTGGCTGGAGGTGTCGGCCATTTTGGGTACTATACCCAGGGTACCTGACTGATTACTTGATCTCCTTAGCTCCGCCCATTGTCTGCATCGCTCTTGGGCCGTGCAGACCTCCTGCGCAAACGCACTTCAGTTCCCTGACAGCAGTAGTGTGAGGTGGTGCTTGTCGCGCCTCTGTCGTCAGACCAGGAGAACTACCATTAGTCAACATGGCGTGCAGTTATAGACGCAGGATTAACACTGTCGGTGTTGAACTTCTCAGTGGGGCAATAACGCCAGCGTCAGCCCAGGTATTACTACCTAAAATCATCAGAGACAAGTATGGAATTCAGGATGGAGAGTTTGTATGGCGTAGCATTGAACGAGCACGTAGATTTTTTGTGAAACTGCTCTCAGCAACGGTTTATGAGTCGTTGGTCAACCGTTTTCAGGACGTAAGTCTTGATGCAACACCAGCTGTGCGTGTGAGGATGATCGATGTATCCAGACATTATACATGATTAAACTGTGTAATGTCCCCTTTGAGGCGGATGAGACAGATATCAGAAAAGTTTTTGAGGAATACGAACTGTTCATTGGCCCAGCATGGTAAGTGGGTGTCGGGTGCCTACACAGGTATGCCGGAGGGCACTTTTAACCTAAAAATGACATTGCAACACCCCATACCGTCTTACGTGTACCTAAAGGAATTCAGGACACAGGTCATGGTGTCATACGCGGGGCAAAGGCGTACATGCCGACTATTTTGGGGAATATGATCACATAGCGGCGGAGTGTGGGAAGCGGCAACGAGCTCCTGGCCCAGGGGCGGAGACATCCGCTTCTACACCGGGGAAGCAGGCGTTGATCAACGACGTGAAGGAGGGCGTGGTCGTCTATGGAGCGAGATAGTGGATGAGGCGTATAAGGCTGGGGGAGAGGGTGAGGCCCTTGACCAGTTACCTGGTCCAGACACACTTCCAGTGGATCGGGTTGAGCAAAAAGTACAGGAGAAGTGGTGGAACTTGAGGAGGAATTAGCCGAGGTTCTGAAGTCCTTGTCACTGCCTGAGGAGGTGCTGCTCCTGACAGGGTGTAGAAGACGAGTGAAGGCTGTGGGGCATCAAAAACAGAACTATTCGGACGACGGGAGTGACAGCGTGACTGAGGTGTCACCGAGATCTTTGCCACTGTGTACAGTGGAGGTAGAGGTACATTGTGAGGCATCCCCAAGACCAAGCCATGGAGGATGCGCCTGTCACAAGAAAGAGAGCCGCTGCATCGGATTCAGATGATGTCCTAACGCCAGCGCAGCGGACTGGGAAGCAAATATGGGCAGAAGGTGAAGGTAGTGGTGGCCATGACCAGAGGCACCGAAAGAAGGGGGGGGAGAGAGGGAAGTGTGCAGGTGACAAGTGGTCCCACACGTTCTGGTGGCCATCGGAAGAGCGAAGAGAGCAGGCAGGGGTGGAAACTTTAATAGGCCTCCGGTGTATGACAGTAAACGTTAATGGTTTGTGTAATAGTGTAAAGAGAGAATGGTTTCGAATGTTTCTGAATAAATTTAGAGTGGATGTTGCGTTCATACAGGACTCAATTTTAAGGAGGGTAGGTGTTGGAGATGGAGGGGTTTCAGTGGTAACCCTGCCATCTGCCCGTTTGAAAGGGGGGTGGGTATATTAATTAGGGAGCGAGCCCATTGTTTTCAGAGAAGTGAGGGGGGGGGAGGGGGAAGGGTGTTTCGTGTAGATAGTTTGTGGATGGGAAAACGTGTGGCTTTATTAGCGTATATGCGCCTGCAGAGAATAACGTACAGGTGAAGCAGGAGTTTGTGTGCAAGGACCTTGTGTTTTTTTTCCGTGCATTACCAGAGGTGGCAATAGTAGGAGGTGATTGGAACTGCGTCATTAGGAGGCTGATGTGGAACCGAAAGGGCAGGTTATGTGTCGGTGGCCCTACGAGATTTATTGAGGGATATTAGGTTAAGAGACGCATTCGAGGGGGGGGCGTGGGAGACAGAGCATACATTTGTAGGAGAGGGTTATGCAGCGAGGTTAGATAGAGTGTATCTTTCTCACGGGGTTGTAGTGAGAGCTTTCAAAACTGTTGAAGTAGCATGGTCAGATCATAGAGCAGTGTTGGTGGAGGTTGGGTGGAGGCGCTTGCAGAAATATACAGGAGTTACTGGAAATTAAATATAAGTGCATTGAGTGATGAGGAGGGTTTAGAGGGATTTTCTGTCCTATGGAAGGAGCTTAGCGAGGAGGCACAGGGAGTGGAAATGTCGTACAATGTGGGATTGTGTTGCCAAGGAAAGGATAAGGAAATATTATGTGGGGTGGGCAAAACGTATAAATGATTTTAAATATGGGCTTTCAAATTATCTGGAGGACAGGTTAAGGGGCTGTTATGGGAAGGGGCTGTGGGGGCAACTATCCTATGGATGAAATTGTCGAGGTCAAGGGAGACTGAGGGAGTTACAAAATGAGAGGTTTCAAGCGGTAAGGGTGCAGGCAGGGTAGAGGAGGTGCTTTGGGGTGACAAACCATCGGCGTGTGTGTTGCGACGTCAAAAACAAAGACAGCAGGTTACAGCTATTCCGAGTTAGAGGTACACGAGATGGCGGGGGGTTATAGAATGGGTCAGGAGATACTAACTACAAAAGGAATGTGTGCGTAGTGGATAATGGTATGAAGGGTAATTGGACAAGTGGAAGATGGGAAATGTGGATTTAGAGAAGGTGTGTGAGTATGTGACGTGTAATTTAGGGAATAGTGATAGAAAGGCTTTAGGGGGGGTAATAACAGAGGAGGAAATAGAGTTGGCTTTAAGGGGAATGAGGAAATGGCAAAGCACTGGAATAGATGGTCTCCCGGCTGAATTTTATCTCCAACATTGGGAGGATAAGGGGATTCATGGTAGGTTATTTAATCAGATGAAGGAGAAGGGTGTGATGGGGGACAAGCAAGCAACAGCAGTTGTAGTGTTGGTTCAGAAGGTAAGGGCAGCACACCCTCAAGGAGTACCGTGCCATATCTCTGTTATGTGCTGATTATAAGTTGTTCGCTAAAGTCTTGGTAATCGGTTCAAATGTGTGGTAGGGAGAGTGTTTCGAAAACGCAGTATGGTTTCCCCTGGAAGGTCGATGATTGAGGTCATGGAATACTGAGAAGTTTTGTGGAGTCAAAAGGGGGGGAGGAGGGCGGCGTTGTTGGCTTTAGACTGGCAGGGGCCTATGACAGGGTGGAAAGAGGAGCATTGGGAGCTATACTTAGGAGGCAGGTTATGGGGAAGAAATAGTTAATTGGGTAACCACGTTGTACAAATGGAGCCAAGATGAGGGTACAGATAATGGATGCTTGGGGAGGGAGATTGTAATGGGTAGGGGACTTAGGCAGGGGTGTCCCATGTCACAAATGTTGTTTGCGTGCATTCAGGACCCCTTCTATAGAATGGTTGAACGTTGTGTATGTGACACGAGTGGAGGTATGGGGGGGGTAGGGAATGTGTGGCCGGGAATAATAGGATACGTAGACGATACAACAGTCCTGGTTCGGAGGGGATGGCGTTGGGTGTTTTTTGGGTGATGTTGTGCACAGTTTGGAAATGCAACAGGGATGCAGGTAAATAGAGAGAAGTCAATGATCATGGGGTTGGGTGATTGGGTGGAGGGGGGGGAGATGTAACGTTGTGAGCAAACAAACGGTGTCTTAAAAATTTGTGGTATCACCTATAAGGATGATTTGGACGCTGCTCGAGAGGAAAACTCGAATAGATTAATGGAAAGGATTCACGGGGCGTCTGGTGCATTGCGACCTCATCATCTGACTCTCGTGCAACGAGTGATTGTTATAAAATGTATTATTGTATATAAAGGTTTGGCACCGTAGCAGCCGTGTTCCCATTAACAGGGACGGCGATTGTGGGAATTCTGAGACGAGTGGTTTAACTTTTTGTGGGGTTCAAGGTGCGATTGGCTGAGGAGAGAGGTTGTAATGTTACCTGTGCGCCAGGGTGGGTTGGGGTTGATGGATCTGAGAAGGAGGATTAAATGTGTGTTTCTTAAATGGGAGGTTTTGCGCGAAGGTGTGAGTGGAGGCAGCTGGGAAAAGTATTTGATAGGTTGGGTAAGTTGTATGGTGGTGTGGAGTTGAGGGAATGTGAAACTATTTTGAGGGCTTTGATGTTGGTTAGAGAACCCAGGAAAATTCGAGTACGGGTTTTGTGTAAGCTGCTTGCAGACAGGATTGTTGTACCAGTTTGAGGGATTTTTCCCCATGTACGCATGGAAGAGTATTTGGTATAGGTTTAGCAAGTTGAAGTTAAAGCCTAGGTAAGGGAGGTAACGTATCGTTTTTTGCATGGCATACTACCGTCGGGGGAGTTTTAAGAACCAGAGGGGTAATTGTGGCGGAAGGTGGTGGAATCTGTGGGGAGGATGAGACGGCGTTTCCATGCAGTATACTTTTGTGGGGGACTGAGGGTGTTAGGTATTGGTTAAGTAGGGTAGTACAGGTGGTGGGGGGCCGAGGGGTGTCGGTTCTGCGTGCACTAAGCCTAGATGTGGGAGGGTTCGATGAGAGTGTTATAAGAGCTTTGGATTATATAATAGTGGATTATAATATATATATATCGTGGTGATGAGGGGAGGGGAATTGTGAGGTGCGGAGGCGGTACTAGCGGTAACGGTTTATCGTACGATGTGTCGTAATAGAGAACTGTATGGAGGAGGTGGGAGAAGGTTTTTCAGAAGGGTATAGAATGTTAACGTTAGGGTTTCTCATCAATCTACGACTTGGCAGAGTGAGTAAAGGGGGGGGGGTTGGGGATTACATACGGGAAGGGGGTTTTCAGGGGACACAGCGGGTCGCCTCCTGGGAGGGGTGAGAGTAAGGTGTATGTGGGTACATGAAGGTGTAGATGAGTGGCATACGTGTATGTAGCATGCAAGTGAGCACAGAAAGCAAAGGTGATATCAAGTAATTACGTAGTACCGAATGGAGAATTCTGTGTTTGATGTGTCAGGGTCGTCATGACCTTCTTCATGTATTAAGTGTGAATGGTGTAAAGATTATAGTTTTAAGACCGTGAAGAGCTTTAGGGCTTATGTAGAGTGTGCGTTTATAGCCTTTATTGGGCATATTTCATGTGCGATAATTGTATCGCAATGAGAGGTTATTTAAATTATGTTTGTGTTGAGTGTTGTGGGTTTTTTAGAGAGTGTACTGTCTTTATTTTAGCATTATATAATGTGCTCATCCAGTTGCTGCGAGATGGAACGCTAATGACTTCCATAAATTGTAATGCCTCGTTAATAAGTTTGTAATGGGACAGTATGGTTTAGTCTCAGATTTTATATAATGTGCTCAGGCGTTGGAAGAGGCTGTAGTAATATTTAGTAATATTTGTTAATATTTATTTAGTATAAGGGGTTAATTTTGGGAAGAGCATGTAATTTGTTTAACAGAGATTGTGATGTTAGGTTATTACTCTGTTTATCTCCTGTGAAGGTTTGTGAACCTTTGTCATATGCCGTCATAGTGTGTTAACTATACAAATCTGAAAGTTGTATATAGTTTATATTTTATATAGTTTATATAGTTATAGTTTATATTGTTTATCATAGTATGTTATATAGAAAACTTTGTGAGTGTATATGGGTAACCTCTTTTATGTCAATTACAATGTGTTGTTAATAATTGGTTATTGTATGTTCTGTAGGATTGAGGATCCTACTGTACCCATTTTATATCTTTATTTATTATCAAGCTGTAAAGTTTTTAAATAAAATATAAAAAAAAAAAAAAAGCTCCGCCCGCTCTGTCATGATCTCAGATGGTGAATTTGTATTATATGAGACATCAAAACATATAAAAAAACGATAAAAATAACACGGGAAAAAAACGTAAACATAGCCGCGTCAGCGCTTGTTACGCAATATGACGCGTCAGCGCTGAAACAGAAAGGGTGGTGGAGTATGTGCCTACATTAGAAATGACTTAGCTTACAACCCAAGACCTGATTTAAATAACAATAAACTGGAGATTCTATGGTTTAAGGTGCTGCTTCCTAAGACCAAACCCATCTTAGTAGGAACTAGTTACCGCCCTCCTACCCAGGACCAGTTCTTAGAAGACTTTCCCAGAGTCCTGTCCGGAGTTGAAAACAATTGGGAGACAATAATACTGGGCGATTTCAATATCTGTTTTCAGCAGCAAAATAACGGGCTATGCAAAAGGTATAAGAAAAATTCTGGATTAAATAGTTCCACTCAACTAATTAATACCCCAAAACCCAGATCACACAATTCTCAGCCACCCTAATTGACCACATACTTTGTAACCGCTCTGAGAACATTAGTCAGTCAGGCGTCATTACCACAGGTCTTAGTGATCATTTCATCATTTACTGCACCAGGAAAATCATTAGGGATAGGATGGCCTACACAGGACAATAAAAATGAGGCCCAACTAGAAACTACAGTAAGAAACACGGAAAATAAGCTACACAATTGTGACTGGACAGAGATAACAAGTTGCACGGACGTAAACGATGCCTGGGAAAAATTCAAAACAAAGTTCACTACCATCCTTGATAATATTGCACCAGTTTAAGAGGTTGGATTAAACGAAGAACTGAACCCTGGGTGAATACTTTAGATATTAAATAATATGAAATTCAGAGACCAGCTGCTAAAAAGATTTAAAGCAAACAGACAGGATATTGCAGCACTAAATGAATTCCAAAGGGTGAGGAACAGAGTACATAGACTTATAAAAGGAGCAAAGGCAAAGCACTACTGCTCAAAAATTGAAGAGTATAAGCATAACCCCAGAAAGCTCTGGCAACAACTAAAACAGTTTGGGTATAGCCATAAGCCAGTAGATAGGTCTAACATAGTACTCACTATCGATAATGAGGTATGCCACGAAACATCTAAGGTGGCAAATTGCTTTAATTCATACCTGGAGAGAGTTTACCTGGAGAGAGTTCCGGGGGTCAACGCCCCCGCGGCCCGGTCTGAGACCAGGCCTCCTGGTGGATCAGAGCCTGATCAACCAGGCTGTTGCTGCTGGCTGCACGCAAACCAACATACGAGCCACAGCCCGGCTGATCCGGAACTGACTTTAGGTGCTTGTCCAGTGCCAGTTTGAAGACTGCCAGGGGTCTGTTGGTAATCCCCCTTATGTGTGCTGGGAGGCAGTTGAACAGTCTCGGGCCCCTGACACTTATTGTATGGTCTCTTAACGTGCTAGTGACACCCCTGCTTTTCATTGGGGGGATGGTGCATCGTCTGCCAAGTCTTTTGCTTTCGTAATGAGTGATTTTCGTGTGCAAGTTCGGTACTAGTCCCTCTAGGATACTACACATCTGTTGCATCAACACTAGTAAGTAAACTACCAGCTGCATCAAATACCTTTAACACAGACTCTGAAAAGTTTCAAAACATACTAAAACCAATAAAGGGGTAACCCCAAACAGTTGTCAACTAGTAAGTGTATCTCATGACTTTATTCAAAAAGAACTAAGCAGGTTAAACCCAACTAAGACCACAGGCCCTGATAACATCCCGTCTAAGTTCCTAAAAGATGGTGCTTCTGAACTGTCAATCCCTATTGCTCACATAAAAATCTATCAATCACCACTAATACCTTTCCGGAGGGGTTCAAGGAGGCCAGAGTTACTCCTATCTTCAAGAAAAATAGTAGGTCTGATGTAAGCAACTATAGGCCTGTTAGTTACTCAGTATAATATCTAAAATTCTAGAGGGGGGCGGAGTATTCTCAAGTAGTTAAAATACCTTAATGACAACAACATTCTCCATAGCTATCAATCGGGCTTTAAAGAAACCTACTCAACCGACACCTCCCTTATTAATCTGATGGATTACCTGAGAACTGAAATGTCAAAGGGGAACCTCATAGGGATGGTAACCTTAGACCTGCAAAAGGCCTTCGATACTGTCAACCACAATTTATTATGTAATAAAAATTCAAGCTAATCGTATAGGTTCTGTAGACTGGTTTAAGTCCTACCTTAGCAACGGGGACAAATAGTCAAAATCAACAAAACAGAATCAGAACCCCTGGGCCCATAAAATTGTGGAGTTCCCCAAGGTAGTATTCTGGGTCCCTTATTATTCTTATGTTATGTCAATGATCTGCCTATCAGTGTCAAGTGCAAACTCCTACTGTATGCAGATGACAGTGCTCTGTTAGTGTCAGGTAAAGACCCACAAGATATTTCTAATGTTTTAACACTGGAAAATGGAGTCCTGCAGCAAATGGTTAGTAGACAACAAACTATCATTACACCTAGGGAAAATGAAGCCATTCTCTTTGGCAAAGAAACATAAAACTGAGAAGGGTAAAAAAATTTTAATGTTCAATGTAATGGGGAGCCATCACTTTGGTTTCATCAGTAAAATATTTGGGAATCCTCTTTGACCCCTGCATGTCAGGAGAATTGATAGGGAACAGTGTAGTAAAGAAAGCGAATGCCAGAGTGAAGTTTCTGTATAGAAAAGCACAGTGTCTACCTACTGAGGCTCGCAGGACCCTATGTCTACCCATTACAATGCTATATGGATTTACGCTTGCTCTTCTTGGTACTCAAACCTTGACAAAAAAACTGAAAGAAAACCCGCAAATCCCCCAAAAAAATCGTAAGATTCATCCTGGGCTGGGACCAAGAAAAACATGTAGGCCAGGATGAATTACAGCAGTAGGATATGCTGAATGTTGAAGACAGAGTAAACAACTGAAGCTAAATCATGTTTAAAAAAATTTGCTCACAAACAATGTCCAGAATATCTTGCCTGTCAATTTTGTCAAGGTTGGGAACAAAGCAATCATAGTACAAGGGGGAGAGGGGCACAACTTTGTAGTACCCACAGTCAGTGGCCAGGCTTCAAACCCCTTTTATGTACAGCAATAAAGGAATGGAAACAGACTGCCCGCACATGTCAAAGCCAGCCATAGCATGAACCAGTTCAAAAAGAGGGGCCAAAAGGTGTCTGATAAATGTAGCTACAGAAGGGGGGGGAATGATTTTCTATTTTTTAGTAACATACGTGTAAAATTTTACCTTATTCCGAGTAATGACCCTCGAAATGGTAGATAGTCTTAATGACCCTCGTGTAGTAGATAGTCTTTTTAGTATGATAATAAATGTTATCTTCCATTGTAGAATAAAAGAAAATATTATAACCTTAATATTATAATAATAAGGTAAAAGGACCCCAATGGAAATAAGTCACTCTGTCTGACCTTTTTTGGGTTATCCTAGGTTCTCTAAAACATATGCTGCTATGTATAATAATTCTATGTAACTGTATTTGTGTATACCTGAATAAACTTACTTACTTACTTAGTCACCATGCCTATTATAAATGACTGTAATTCCTTTTAGGAACATCGCACAAGGATAATAATTATACCAGAGTGTAGCCAGAAAGTTCAGCTATTTTTTGGCAACAATAACTCCATTTTCATATTTTTTCGATTTTTTTTTTGCTCCGCGCGCGTGTAACTCACGTCCCCCATAACCCCAGTCCTCTGTGTCTCAGTGTACATCAGTGGTACAGTGTGTGATGCATAACCCCAGTCCTCTGTGTCTCAGTGTACACCATGGTACAGGTGTGTGATGCATAAAACCCCAGTCCTCTGTGTCTCAGTGTACCACCAGTGGTACAGTGTGTGATGCATAACCCCAGTCCTCTGTGTCTCAGTGTACACCAGTGGTACAGTGTGTGATGCATAACCCCAGTCCTATGTGTCTCAGTGTACATCAGTGGTACAGTGTGTGGTGCATAACCCCAATCCTCTGGTTCTAGTGTAAAACCAGTGGTACAGTGTGTGATGCATAACCCCAGTCCTCGTGTCTCAGTGTACTCGTGGTACAGTGTGTGGGTGTATAACCCAGTCCTCTGTGTCTCAGTGTACACCAGTGGTACAGCGTGTGATGCATTTAACCCCAGTGTCTGTGTCTCAGTGTACACCAGTGGTACAGTGTGTGATGCATAACCCCCGTCCTCTGTGTCTCAGTGTACACCATGGTACAGTGTGAGGTGCATAACCCCAGTCCTCTTTTGTCTCAGTGTATCGCGAGTGGTACAGTGTGTGATGCATAACCCCAGTCCTCTGTGTCTCAGTGTACACCAGTGGTACAGTGTGTGGTGTATAACCCCAGTCCTCTGTGTCTCAGTGTACACCAGTGGTACAGTGTGTGATGCATAACCCCAGTCCTCTGTATCTCAGTGTACACCAGTGGTGCAGTGTGTGGTGCATAACCCCAGTCCTCTGTGTCTCAGTGTACACGATTGGTACAGTGTGTGGTGCATAACCCCAGTCCTCTGTGTCTCAGTGTTCATCAGTGGTACAGTGTGTGGTGCATAACCCCAGTCCTCTGTGTCTCAGTGTTTACCAGTGGTACAGTGTGTGGTGCATAACCCCAGTCCTCTGTGTCTCAGTGTACATCAGTGGTACAGTGTGTGGTGCATAAACCCAGTCCTCTGTGTCTCAGTGTACACCAGTGGTACAGTGTGTGATGCATAAACCCAGTCCTCTGTGTCTCAGTGTACACCAGTGGTACAGTGTGTGATGCATAACCCCAGTCCTCTGTGTCTCAGTGTACACCAGTGGTACAGTGTGTGATGCATAAGGGGACGTGAGCTGAAACATATCGACTTCTTTATTTTTCAACCGATTACGTTCATTTTTGGTGTACTATTAGAAGCTTACATCGAGTATCCTGTGTTGAAGTTTCAATCATATCGGCCAAAAAGGAAATGAAACATGCAAAATTTACGAAAATTGCATTTGGCAGGGGAGTCCTACTCATGTGGTACTTGGAAAAGTGGTTTTTGACACTTGCTGCTGATAGAAACACCTCTAATTCCATCACTGTAAGTGTACCAATTCTAAAATAAACCTTATCTTCATGCTAAAAAAAAATTTGTTTCATAACTTTTTTGACATATTGGAAGATGTCGGTCTTGTTGCCCACATAAATCTAAAAATATTTGGGATAGTTCAGAAAGGTACACTTTACCTTGTAAAGCAATCATTCTCCTATGTTTGTTGTGAAAATCAAGCCAATTGAATCATAAATAAAGATGGAGTCCCCCTAAATAGGTAAATAAGTTACTTTCGAGATATAGGCCGAAGCGCGCGGCACCTCATGGGCTCAGGAAATAATTTTTTTCCCCGAAAAATTCGCTTTATTTTACACTTTTTGCGTGACCTACGAGTTTTTATTACCGTTAACCATTGGAAATTCGTTTTCTCTCATCACATGTAAGAGAGAACGAACTTTCAGGGGAAACACCGATAGGAATTTCTTCCTCTGGGGCATCATATTATGCTATATATTATTTTTACGGTGTGCTTTTTATGTTTATATGCTATTATTATATTGCATTATGTCATAATAGATCAATTGTGATACATAAATAAGCCTTATAATTGATATTAGCGTGGGTATGGAATATTTATGGAATATTTTGTTGGCTGGAGGTGTCGGCCATTTTGGGTACTATACCCAGGGTTCCTGACTGATTACTTTGATCTCCTTAGCTCCGCCCGCTCTGTATGATCTCAGATGGTGTTTATTATATGAGACACAAAA
>NW_026466224.1:0-13212 GCF_026875155.1 Cherax quadricarinatus
TTCCCCGGTTAAAACAGTTTCCCCTGATAAGGGGGTGTACGGGGGCTAATTGAAAAAAAGAATTAAACCCTGGCAACCCGGGTATCATTTGAGATGTTTTCGCAACCATCTTTACGGTTTCCAGTCTTTTAACCCTCCCGCTTTTAAATCCCCCCGGAAAAGGTTTGTTTCAATCTGTTTTTAATTTTATATTTAACCTTGGGGGGATTGGGCTAAATTCTCAGGAGCTAGGGGAGTTTTGTAAAAACGATTTTTAAACATTTTCATATGTAACCTTCCATGGGAGAAAATCCCTTTTGGGCAAAATTTTTTGGGTTTGCGGTCCAGTGGCAAACCACGGTCCGGAGTTTAGCTGACCCGGGTTAAATCCCGCCCGTGGTTGGGTTTTTTTTCAGTGGTTATCAAACAAGGACAAATGTGTTTATTATTAAATCAGGGGAGCGTAAAAAATTATGGGCCTGAGGAATGGAAGGTTTTAGGTTAAATTTTAGGGAACTAACAGAAAAATTTTCCCTAAAAAACCCCTGTCGGAAACATAATGTAAAACTAAAATTTTTAAAAAAAGATGGGTAATCACCCCACCCTTCTGGCCGGTGGTTAGAAGTGTTAACTCCAGGCCCAAAACTTTTTCGAAAATACCTGTACCTAAGTTCTTCTAACCCCTAAAGACTAAAATTAAAATTTAAAGTAAAAGGTGTTAAAATCTAACCGTTTCAATTTTAATAAGACTCCAAGTTGGATGCCAAAAATCCCATCAAAGATTGTTTACTGAGTTAAATATTCCACCACCGTTTTTAAACCAAACCAAAAATTCAAAAATGTTTTAGAGCCGTTTCAACCCTGGGGAAAAAATCATACGGGGAAAAAAGGGTCTTGAGTACAACAGCTTGCCCCCAAACCTCTACCCAATAGTTTACTGGGTCTCTTGGAAAATTAACAGGACAGTAACTCATTTCAGGTCCCTGGTTTTTGGGTTTTGAATCCATTGCCGTCAAAAAAAGACTAGAAGCCACGGCCCGTGGCTGAATTTACCTAAAGTTTACAAGGGTGAAAAATGGGGAAAAATTATTTGTTAATCAAATGGAGGTCTAGTCCAACCCTACGCTTTTTTGGCTCAAAAACCCGGGGAAAAAATGCGAAAGGTTATTAAATTTCCAAGTATTAAAAAATCCAACATGCAGAAAGAATTTGATAAATCGCAGCTTCAAGGGGAGGGATTACAAACCGGGTTGTCAAATGAGGGTTACGACACACTACAAAAGTAATTCTGAATGAATTTAAACATGTAAAGAGGAGATTACCAAGATCAGGCCATTTTCACCAGCCACAAGACGAGCCTCATGTCTATGACAAAACCCAACAAATCGCAACTCTTGAATCATTATGCCTGGCGTCGGGCTCCAGATAGCCCTGGATCGCATCACCAGCAAAAGCAGATCAAAAAATTTTAAAACCTTACCACAGGAACTACTGTCGGTTTTTAAAGGAACACGAAAAATACATGAATTCATAAACTATTCACTCACAAAGTTCAGCAAATATCAAAGTATTTTTTTCACAGTGGCACAAACCGCAACCCCAGGAAAAATACCTGATTAATCTCCTGAAAATAATTCTAAATAAATCATAACAACATAAAACTTTGTAATGTTTTGTGACTAATTTCCTGACTGTAAACTCATTGTTATTTTTCAAATTTTCAAAAATTGAAACTTCAAACCCAAGTGCAACTTGACTCCAAATCGTAAAACACGACTAAAAAAAAAACACGGAGTTTTAGGCTCACTTGCCATGGGTACAACCCCACCTTTTCCGACTTATTTCACTGTGACTTGCTTAGTGATTAATATCTCTAAAATCCCCTGACTACCGCCCACCCCAGAGGCACGCACAAACATACACACAAAGACGAGAAAAAGAAAAAGAGGAGAGAGAGAGAGGAGAGGAGAGAGAGAAAAGAGGGGGAAGAGAGAGAGAGAGAGAGAGAGAGAAGAGAGAGAGAGAGAGAGGAAGAGGGTATCTTTACCTTTTCCCGGGTGTATTTGTTAACCTGGTCTGTTTGGCTCTTCCGAATGTTTCTGCTGGAACACTTCCATGCTCCCAGCCTGCCTTGCCCACTCTTGTTTCATCCAGCCCCGTTCTCCACACGCTGACATTTTCCTGCAACACAACCACACTTAAAACACCCCAGTTCAGCTGATTTTCGGTTGTTTCATGCCCTCCTCCAGGAAGCTAACCACCATGTAATACAAAAATATTACTCTAAATTTTTAATAAAATTGGGGCCAAATGGGGCTACATTCTCCGTCTTTAATTTGGATCATGTTTAAATTTTTAGCCGGACAGGAGGAGGCTTTCTAAAAGATCGTAAATGGTTTTTATGAAAATTTAAACAAAGAAATCTGCCTTGTCAAATTTTTCCACCAACCTAAACCTGGTAAAAGACGATCAGGGTTTGAACATTTGAAGCCGTCGGGAAAAAGGGGTTCAAAATTTTAAAAGGGAAAACTTGGGGAAAAATTTTGTGAGAAAAAAGGAAAACAGGCATTAAGTTGTGCAGCAATTTAAAGGTTCACAAAAACCCTGAAAATTAAAAAAATAAAAAACCGAGTTTTCATTATTTTTTAAAAAAATTCCTTTTTTTTTTTTGTGTGGTTCATTTTTTTTTAAAACTATCGCAATTTTTTTTTATTATTAACACACTTTTCCCATTCCCACCAAGGCAGGTGGCCTGAAAAAAAAAAATTTCACCCTCATTCACTCCTCATGTCTTTCCAGAAAGGGGGCTTTACACTACAGTTTTTAAACGCAACATTAAACCCCTCCTTCAGAGTCAGCACGTACTTCCCATTCCAGGGGCTCAATCCGGCTTTCCCGGTTTCCCTGAATCCCCCATAAATGTTTCTTTTCTCACACCCAACAGCACGTCAATATTAAAAAATCATTTTTCTCCATTCACTCCATCAAACACGCTCGCACCCGCTGGAAGCCAAGCCCCTCCACACGAAACCTCCTTTACCCCCCCTCCAACTTTCCTGGTGACCCTACCCCCCCTTCCCCACTACAGACTGTAACTCTTGAAGTCATTCTGTTTTCGCTCCATTCCTTACATGTCCGACCACCTCAACAACCCTTCCTCACCCTCTGGGAAAAAAAGTTTTGGTATCCGCCCCCCCCCCCCCCCCCCCCCCTAATTCCAAATACGAATTCCTGCATATTTCACCCACACATTTCCCTCAGAAAGAATCTCCGCTGCCTCCAGCCTTCTCCTCGCTGCAACCCTCTCACCCATGCTTCACACCCATTAAAGCTTTTTAAAATTACTCTCATAATTTTCCCCCCTTTTCCCTCCAAGAACAAAGTTTTTTGCTCCACAACTCCTAAGTGCACCACTCACCCTTTTCCCCTCATCAATTTTAGATCACCTATCTTTTAAACCCATCCGCTGACACGTCCATCCCAAATTCTAATACTTCACCTCCTCCATACTCTCTCCCTCAATCTGATATCCAACTTTTATCACCTAATCTTTTGTTATCCTCATAACCTTTCTTTTCCCGTTTCCTTTTAAACCCCTTTTTCATACCCCCCCAAAATTTATCCCCCAACCCCTCAATTCTCTTCAGAATTCCCAAGCAAGTGTCATCACAAAGAGCAACTGGGACAACTCCCACTTTATTTTTGATTCTTTATTTTTAACTCCACCCTCTTTCCAAAACCCTCGCATTTACTTCTCCCCACAACCCCATCTAAAATATATTAAAAAAAACCACGGTGAATCACCATCCTTGTCTAAAGGCCTACTTTACTGGAAATAATCTCCCTCTTTCCTACATACTCTAACTTGACCTCACACCCGTAAAAAATCTTTACTGCTTTCAGTAAACCCCACCCCTACACCATACCCGCAACATCTCCACATTTCCCCCCCCCACCCTGTCAACGCCTTTTCCAAATCAAAAATCCACAAAAACCCCTTTAGCCTTATCTAAATACGTTCACTTTTATGTTTTCACTGTAAAACCCCCGGTCCACACACCCCTACCTTTCCTAAACCTCCTGTTCATTGCTTCCTATTCTATCCTATTCTAATTCTTTTAATATAACTTACCATACACTTTACCAGGTTACTCAACAGACTTATCCCCTATAATTTTTGCACTCTCTTTTGTCCCCCTTTTTTTTTTACCAAGGAACATGCTGCTCTCTTCCCAAACCCAAAAATTATTAAATAATTGCACCCAAACCCCCCAAAAATATCCCCACCTCTTTTAAAATTTCTATCTTTATCCCATCAAACCGGGTGCCGACCCCCTTTATTTTCCTACTGCCTCACGAATTCCCCCACACTCAAACTGGTCTTTCCCCACTCCCACAAGATGTTATTCCTCCTTTCCCTTACACGAAACACAGCTTCCCTATCTTCATCAGCATTTAACAATTCCTCAAAATATTCCTTCCATCTTCCTAACTCTCCATTTAATAACTTTCCTCTCCTATTTTTAACTGACAAATCCATTTGTTCTCTAGGCTTCCTTAACTTGTTAATCTCACTCCAAAACTTTTTCTTATTTTCAACAAAATTTGGTGATAACATCTCTCCCACTCTCTCATTTGCTCTCTTTTTACATTGCTTCACCACTCTCTTAACCTCTCTCTCTTTTTCTCCATATATTCTTCCCTCCTTGCATCACTTCTACTTTGTAAAAACCTCTCATATGCTAACTTTTTCTCCCTTACTACTCTCTTTACATCATTATTCCAGCAATCGCTCCTCTTCCCTCCCACATCCACTTTCCTGTAACCACAAACTTCTGCTGAACACTCTAACACTCCATTTTTAAAACCCACCCATACCCCTTCGACCCATTGCCTATGCTCTCATTAGCCCATCTATCCTCCAATAGTTGTTTATATCTTATCCTAACTGCCTCCTCTTTTAGTTTATAAACCTTCACCTCTCTCTTCCCTGATGCTTCTATTCTCCTTGTACCCCATCTACCTTTTACTCTCAGTGTAGCTACAACTAAAAAGTGATCTGATATATCTGTGGCCCCTCTATCTGCAATATTTTCAGAAAAAAATAGTTGATATTATGCTTTCTAAGAAAGTCCACTTTGATAAAAAAAATCTATAAAATTAGCAAACTGGCACTTACAAAACCTCAATTCAATACTAAACTACTTCAAATTAAAATAGATCAATGGAAATAAATGGTATAAAATACCGACACAATGGAAATATAAACACAAATGCAGCATAATGTGGTCCTTTATTGACTACGTTTCGCCCACACAGTGGGCTTTTTCAAGTCACAAACAGATCTTCCTGGGGTGGAAGGGACGCGAGTATTTATAGTCAGGTTCAGAATGCTGAGGTCAGGTGGAGAATGCTGCATCTGATGATGTACCGAGTGGGGTTATAGAGTCTAAAATCTTGGGTAGCTTGGAAAGGAGATGGGATAAGTTTGTGAGCAGACCTTCTACAGTGTTCTTCCATTCCTGTGTTCTTATGTGGGATAGCGATGAAGAAGTTTCTTGGCAAATTGTTCAGCTATGTTATAGAAGCCACTATTTAGTTGAAAATGTCGGATATAGAAATAAGTGATGATTCCAGGATTCTTCGGTATTGAGTGTTGTCTTCTGTGGCTTGAGTTTCTGTAGTTTATCAAGTGGTTGTGTGAATTACGGTGTTGTACACAGGCATTCCTTGTGTCGTCAGACCTGCTTGCGTATTGGTGTTCCGAAATACGTGTTTGGAGGTCCCTTGATGTTTCGCCCACGTATAATTTGTTGCAGTCATTACAAGGGATTATGTATACCCCTGCAGAGGGTGGAAGCTTGTCCTGTCTATCACTGGTAATGTCCTTGATGGTCGTGGTTGTGGAGGTAGATACTTGGAATGAGGTATTGGAAAAGATGTAAAGTAAAAGGACACAAGTGCAACTAATGTGACATTTTATTGTGGCAACGTTTCGCTCTCCAGGAGCTTTATCAAGCCATTACAAACAATACATGTATGTATAATGTTCGCCAAGAACGTAGTCCTGGCACGGGTCTCAATCTTGCGATGACCCGTCTCTGGCTCCCGAGGTAGAAAGGTTTCTACAATGATACGACATATGCTGTTCAAGCACTCTTCTGGTCAGTTCAACTGGTGCATCTCATAAGCGACAACACCGTATGTACTCCTAACTATGGACACTAGCGAGGAGGAGGATATGTCGTTATCACAGGCAACAGATTGTCTGGTTCGTTGACTCCATGGTACACTAGTGTGGCCGCAGTCATCTCGGGTTCCTCTTCCGGAGGGAATATCACTCCTAGTTGCCTGCGGAGTGTCTCAGTAACTTCGCACTCCAGAATATAGTGTGTTAGGGGCCGCTGGACAACGTGCTGACAGTACTGGCACATCTCCTCAGCCTTGTCTACCATCATCTTGGCTGTGGGAAAGCCCAAACGAAGCCGATGGATGGCGGTACACTGCGCTCTGGACCAGCTTCTATCATATGGAGGGGGTTCTCCCTGAGTCGCTGCTCGGTACCACTGTTGAGATGGGGTATCACCTAAGACCTCCCCCATAAGTTTCATGGCTCTGGCAGCCACCAGTTTGGTCTGTCGTAGGCTGATTGGGACAGTAATTCCAACATGTGGATAGTCTGTTGCTGCCTTGGCTGCATCATCTGCCGCCTCATTTCCCTGGATGCCAGCATGGCTGGGGATCCAGTTCAATGTCGATCTGTTACCCTGAACTTGTAAGGCTGTCATTATGCTCAGGATCGATGTGATGAGGTGAACATTGTCCTGTGGTTGAGGATGGGAGAGGGCATTGATTGCAGACGTGGAATCAACATGTATGACAGGGCGGAGTCGATGTCGTAGGGCATGTGACAATGCCTGCTGAATCGCCACCAGCTCAGCTTGAAGGATCGTGCAGTGGTCAGGGAGTCGCCAGCCTTGTGTGTGACCATTGTGGTACAGTCCAGCTGCTGCTCTCTTCCTGTCAGGGTCGACAGAACCATCTGTGAAATACACTGCACATGTGCCTCCCTCTGCCAGTGCCATGCTTGTCTCAGCATGATTGCTGAGAGTGTCTTGATGCGAACGCTTAGGATGGGAGCTGCATGATCAAACATGGGCTGGGTTTGGGCGCCAGGGGGTGGTGGGGGTCCCGAAAAAGGGAAAGGTCAAAAACTTTTTCAAGGAGTGTTTTTATGCGCAGCTTCCCCTACTACTATACTACTCTACTATACTAAACTACTACCACTACCACCCCCCACTATAAACATCGAAATGGTCCTCACTAGATGCACCTCACTCTGACCCTTTATATACCCTCTTGTCCATGTTTTGTTTGCAAGGAAAGACAATCGTATTACGCAATCCATTGACACACACTCATTCACGGAGTTCATTTTCCCTTTTCACAAGATGGCACAGGCTTCTCCCGAAAAAAAGGGGGTCACGTGCTCCATGACACGACGGGGGATCAGATTTGGAAATGTGGGCGAAATTCTAGCAAAGGGAAAAGGCGAGAGGGGGGGGGAAGACCCTGTCAATTGTACAGATTGACACCCCAACCATGGACCCAGCGAAATAGAAACAGTTGGGGAAAATAAAACCCCCCCCCAAAAACCAAGAGGGATGGAAACATGGGACAACAAGAAAAAGCGCCCCCCGCCAAGGGCAGGCAAACCCTCAACCGCCCCTGGCAAATTCAAGGGGAAAGTTTACGGGACCACAAAAAAACCCCCTATGGATTTGTTTCTCTGGAATCAGACAAAACCCGAAGTTCAAGATTGGTTCAACTTGAGGGGGAACCAATTTTGACTCCTTCAAAAAGGAAAATGTAACCCCCTTTGAAGAGAGTAGGAGCAGTCTCTATTCCCCCCGGGGGAAGGACTCTCGCAAAAGATCCCCAAGGGGTGTAGTAATGCAACCGTGAGGGCCCCATCGGGCAGTAGCGTCCCCCCCAGTGGGTGTCAGCTCAACGTTAAAAGGAAAAGACGGGGGCAATGAAAACCAACCCCCACAGGCCCTCATTCGCATGTGGGAAAAAAATGCCACCCCAGCGGGACCTCGGTTCTTGGGCAGGTACAATACAGGCCCTTTCCAGCAGAACCATTCACTTTTTTCAGTGTCAGCGTTAGGGAAACCCCTGGGTGCACCTGTCCGAACAGAGTCTGCAGCCAGCCCCCCCTCCCGAGGAATGCATCCCAAGCTGAAAATGCATCGCCCCCACCCCCACAATGCCCGAAACTGCAGGCAGAAAACCATGCCTGGAACCCTATGCCCCGAGAGGCTCGCCAGAATTCAGAAGTCTGGAAGACGCCAAAAATCGGAAACAGGCTCGAGGGGATCATCATTCAGCAAACAAAGGGTGCGGGAAACCCCTGCCAAAGAGTCTCTCAGCCTAACCCAAGCATTGCCCAGGAATTCCCAACCCTAAAAGCCTAAAACCAGGCGTCAAGGGGGAAAACCTCCTGCACCCCCTCTCAACGAAGAAAACAAAAACAAGGAACAGGGGGCGTCAACAGGGTGCATAGGTCAAGCGATCGAGGGGGCATTTAAACGAGCCCCCCCGGCCATGACGACAAGCAGCACCCTTACCCGGCACGGGCATTTGCAGACCAACTGGACCTCAAAAGGAGACCCGGTACCAATGGATACAGCAAAAACCCACGGTGATACAAAAAAAGAAACCCAAACCCCCTCGCAGTCCCCAGACCACAACACCCAGATAATATCCACTTTTTCGAACCCAACTAAAAAGACCCCCTTTCCCCGGGAGGATCTGTAGCACTCTCAAGGTGTTCACAGATCTATTTGAAAAACAATCAACTACGGAACAAAGCCCCTTTCCCCGGCGATGGTCAGTACGCTCCTGAGAGTGTGCTTTTGACAAAGAGGAGAAGTGGACCATGAATTTGCGGGGTTCTAGACGGGCAGGATCCCCAGCTCGGGAAAACCTGAGGAAAAACCCGGTCCCAAATACACCCCAAGGCCCAAAGGGGAACATTCGGGGGCCTGAGGGGCAAAAGCATTTGCGGAGGCAGTAATTGGGGAAAATCGGGTTTGTATGTTTTTGCTACAAAAAAACCTGACTGTCCCGACTAGGGCCCCAAGCTCCCCCGGTTTTGCTGGGTATTTTGGCACACGGCCCCGGGCGTTCACTGCGGGGCACAGTGTATTTGTACCCAATACAATACCTCACGAGGTTTAGCCAAAACCTGTGGACTGTGGGGAGGATGTGAGGTACAGGCCACCTTGTGCACATACCTGGGGCCCCCATTACCTTTATAACATCTACAAAAACCCCAAAACCCCTCGACATTGCAGAACTCTCGAAATAGCACCAGAGTGTATTTTTGTGGGGGGAATTTCAACGCCATCCCCCAATGCTGCACTTCACTCGAAAACCAAATGTGCTGGCAGACACTGAAAAGCTCCTACACGATATTCCGGGGTAAAGTTGAAAACAAGGGGAACCCCACAACCTGTTGGGTGGCTCCCTCGACCTTACCTTCGGTCAAGAAAAACTCGCAGCAGGAGCCACATGGAAAACTCATCCTCACCTTGTAGGGACCCTTCAGTGACACCCCCTTTCAACATCAAAAGGCCCCCCAAGTTGTGCTCCCCTCCTAAAAGGGACGTAAAGAGGGCCAACTGGAAGGTTTTCCAGGTTATCTTATGACTGGTGGTCCCATACTCTCTATCTGAAGACTGTGATAGGGCTGAACGGAGCTAATCACTGTTCTCATCCAGGCAGAGGTGCGCAATTCCCAAAAAAGTCCCCCCAGGACGCACCACAAAAGAGTGGTGTTCTACAACGAGAGGGCGGAGAGAAACCCCCGCATCAATCTTTTAGAAGCTATACGGGCGAAACCCCTGGGCAAGAAAGGAAACTTGAGAGCCATTGTGCGCATGCCGCAGAGTCTCTCTCAGAGTAAAAACGAGAAATGGCTGGAGTGGTGCTCAACATTTCGGGATCACACCACCTAAACTGAGATATGGGGCAAACTCAAAAGCAACTGGCAAGAGCAAACGAGGCCCAGCAACCCCAACCCATCCCCGGGAAGGGTGAGAAACTTGGGAGCTTTTTCCTTCCAGGGGGGCTCCCCCTGCTCCCCCAGGACATCCGGAATATCAGACGGATCTTTGCCACAGCGCACCAACGACAATGCTGTGAGTCGGAAATGTGATGTGAGACCTCACGGACTGGAACTCCGACGTGCCATAAGAACACAGGTGACACTGCCCCGGGCATCGATGGTGTTACATACCCATGATTTAGGGCTGGGGAGAGTGGTGGGGGCCATACTGACGCTTAAAAAGTCGTGGAGGGCCGGCACTCCCAGCCTTGGAAGAAAGCTACCATCGTACCAATTCCAAAGCCGAAGGGCCCAGGGATTTTGAGACCCAATCGCTGACCAGCTGCTTAGCCCAAAACTGCTGGAGGATGGTGTTTTTAAAACCCCCTCTATGGAAACTTGGACCCTCTTCCCTACATATTTGGCTTTCCCAAGGAGTGGGTAAGCAGAGTGCATAACCACTCTACTAAACCAGATTGCTGACAGTAAAAAAAACCCGTATTGTGTTACCTCGACCTTGAAAAGGCATTTGAGCTGCCAGCCCCCCAGCAATTCTGGCAATACTAGCCGGAAGGGAATCAAAGGACGCCTCCTGGCCTGGTAGAGTCCTACCTTAGGGGGAGGCGGCCCGGTCAGTTTTCGGGGCACACTTTCCCTTTTAAAACCCGGAAAACGGTACGCCACAAGGGGTGTGCTCAGTCCTACCCTGTTTAAATCCCAGAGGAACTTGTGAGCCTTCCCTTTCATAGTGGTACAAGCTCCCCAGCTATCTGATGCTTTCACTCGTAGTAAAAATTTTGGAAAGGCAATTTAGAACGACAGGTCAGGAGCTTTGGCCTAAATTTCGCAGTCTTTCAAGGAACTAGGCCCCAAGTCTCGGCCCGGAATCTCTTGCAAAAATGTTCAAGGGGCCAATCCCGTGAATAGGGGTTTCGTATTCAGGGTATGAATTGAGTGGACAGCCCCCCACCCGTACTTGGGAAAACATTTAAAAAAAACTGACCTTTCAGAAACAGGCCAGTTGGGCAGGTCACGTGCTTCTCGACTAAAGCCCTGAGAGCCATGACGAGGCACCCGGGAGGGGGAAGCAAAGATGACTTCGCTTTTCTATAACAAGCTATCCTCGCCCTTGACACGGTGCACCGGCGTTACTCATCTCTTCCCGCAAGCAGGAAAAAGGGAGAGGTCGTACAAAAAACAGGCGTTTAAAAACTATGCTTGGGGCCCCCCCCTGGACCAACACAGTATGTCTAGATCTGGGCCCCTTCCCTTTCCTTGGTGAAGAGAAAAATACATTAAAGCCCGCAAATGGCCAGATTTTGCACAGGCACAAGGTACCCCCCCCTAAGGGACGGATTTGACAACCATGGACAAAAATCCCACCTCTTCACGGATATCCGGTCTTGTTTTTTGCTGCTGGGCGGAAGCTGGCCCATACAACATCCTTGAGAAGAGTTGTGACCTTCCTGTTGCGGGTACCATCCCCCACTCCCTGGCCCCAGATCCAGCCCCAGTTTGATCATCAGCACCCTCTCTAAGCGTTCTGCAGTCAAGACACCTCAGCAATCATGCTGAGACAAGCATGGGACTGGGAGAGGGAGGCACATGTGCAGTGTATTTCACAGATGGTTTGTCGACCCGACAGGAAGAGAGGCAGCAGTGGGCTGTACCCCCAATGGACAACAAAGGTGGCGTCCCTGACCCTGCACACTAACTGATGGTGGCGATTCAGCAGGCATTTTACAGCCCACGACATCGACCCGACCTGTAAATGTTGAATCCCGTCTGCAATCATGCCCCCTCCCCTCCTCAACCCCCAAGGGGCAATGTTCACCTCATCACAAAAGATCCTGGCTAATGACAGCCTTACAAGTTAGGGTAACAATCGACTTGAACTGGATCCCCCGCCATTTTGGGATCCGGGGGAAAGAGGCGGCAATGATGCAGCCCAAACAGCAATAGACTAACCCAAAGTTGGGGGAAATTTTGTCCCAATCCGGGCCCACGCGACCAAAATGGTGGCTGCCAAGCCATGAAAAATTTGGGGGGTCTTAGGGGGATACCCCCTTCAACAGTGGTACCGAGCGCGATCGGGAGAACCCCCTCCTATGATAAAGCTGGGCCAGAGGGGAGTGTACCCCACCATCGGGTTTGTTTGGGCTTTCCCCAGCCAAAATGATGGAGACAAGGCTGAGGAGGAGTGTGCCGTACTGTCACACGTTTTTCCGCGGGGCCCCCAACACCTATCTTCTGGGGGTGCGAAGTTACGAGACACTCCGCAGGCAATAGGGGTGATATTCCCTCGGAAAGGAAACCAAGATGACGCGGCCACATGGTTTTCCAGGGGTCAAGAACCAGACAAGTGTTACCCGTATAACGGCATATCCCCTCCTCGCTAGTGTCCATGTTGGGTACTCGGTGTTGTCGCTTTGAGTGCACCAGTTTTAACTGACCAGAAGATGCTTGAACAGCATATGTGCACATTGTAGAAACCTTTTTCCCTCGGGAGCCAGGACGGGTCTCGCAAATTGAGACCCTGCCGGATACGGCTTGGCGAACATTATACACATACATTTATTGTTTGTAATGGTTGATAAGCTCATGAAGAGCGAAACTTGCCACAATAAAAAAGTACATTAGTTGCACTTTTGTCCTTTTACTTTTCTATTGTCGGTTAAATTTACCAAATTTATTCTTGGAAAAGATTTGGAAACGTGTTTCAATGGAGTTGGTGGGAGGATTGTATCTTTTCTCGGCAGTGTCTTCTCTGGGGGTGTTGAGATGTTTTGCCCGTTCTGCAGTCTCGATGAAGTGACGAGGATAGTGGGGTTTAGAAAAATTTTTTCAGTTACGTGCATTCTTCTTCAAAAAACTCATTTTGCAGATTTTAGTGCACGCAGGAAAAGCCCTTTAAATTTTTAATCGCCCATTCTGAGGGCTCAAACAAGGGAAGAAACTTCTGCAACCCGCCCAGCAACCCCGACCCGCCAGAATGACGGCCTGCCAAAAAAACCAAGCCTGGTATCCACGAGGCCCATATCCTCGGGAATAGGGAGTGTCCCCACCAAACTTCGGAATTCTCGCAAAACACCTTCTAAACTCTTGGGCATATCAGTCCCGCA
>NW_026466225.1:0-13322 GCF_026875155.1 Cherax quadricarinatus
CACCCTACCCCCCGCCCAGTCCACCCCAAACCCACCAGTCCATACCCTCACCAGAGTCATCATCTCCCCACCAGCCCATTCTCTCGCCACCAGTCCTTAAAACCACCGCCAGTCCATCTCCCTCATCGAAATTCGCCACCTAATTATCCATCATCACCATCCCCAAAACGCCTCAAAAAACCCAAAAATCCGCCACCCTTATCACCATCAACGCATCACCTTAATGGAAGTGTACGTGTGGCCCAAGAATACGGGGAAAAACATACGAACAAAAAAAGGGGGGATTCGTTTTAAAACCCAGAAATTTTAGGTATGTATTTGCTTCAAAAGTCACAGTTTAGGGGAGAAGTCTGAGGACAAATAAACAAGAAAAACTCACCTAAAATGATGGGAAAGCCGAAGAAAATTATCTTCCCAAATTTTGATATTTTTTTCGCCCCCACTCCCCCTTTATTCCATTTTGATTTTTTTCCATTACTTTTTAGCCCATCGTACACGTTGCTTTTTCTTACCTTCCTCCCATTCTATTTGTCTTCCTATTTCACCACGAGAAATTAGATTTCAATGCCTCATTGCATTGATAATCATGTTTAGGCGGTAGAAGGTATCATGTGCTTTTGTGTGTATATGACGTGGTAGATGTGTTTGTCTGTTTACGTGGAGTTTATGTGCTTGTGTTTATGTTGAATAGTGTAGTGCTTGGCTTTACGGGGAATATGTATGTGCTTGTGAGTTTTTTACGTGCATTAGTGTATGTGTTTTGTGTTTACGTGGAACGTGTATGTGCTTTTGTGTTTTTTGGGAATGGTGTAGGTTGTGTGTTCACCTGGAATGATGTATGTGCTTGTTTACGTGGGAAAGATGTTTGTGCTTTTTTACGTGGAATGAGTAGTCTTTTGTGTTTATGTTGAATAAGGGAGTGCTTGTTGTTTCGTGGAAAGATGTATGTCTTTTGTGTTTATGTTTTAAAGGTATGTGCTTTTTTTTTTACGTGGAAAAGTATGTGCTTTTTGTTTCGTGGAATGATTTTGGCTTTTTGTTTTACGTGGAATATTATGGCTTTGTTTTACGTGGGTGAAGTATGTGCTTGTGTGTTTTTCGTGGAATGATGTATGTGCTTTTGTGTTTACGTGGAAAAGATGTATTGCTTGTGTGTTTACTGGGAAAGAGATGTTGGTGTTAAAGTGGATTGACTTTTGAACAACTTTAATATTTTTTAAATGGAATTTAGGCAAATAACTTAAAGTCAGCTTCTTGAAGATGTATTAAAAAAAAATAACCATTAATTCAACACCCCGAATTTGAAAATTTTCCCGAAATAAATTTCCCAAAATTGGAATCTTGGAACGAGATCAATTTGTAAATATATATGTGGTGCCGAATAGGTAAAGCTGGTTAAATTTGGGAAAAACTCGTTGAAAAAAAGACCAGCCAACTTTGGGTTCTTTATTGAGAAAAATTTTTGCCACTCAGTGGTTTACAGTCCATACAAAGGGAATCGTGAAAAACAAGAGAAATAGGAATCAGCCCCCAATTTGAGTTGATGGGTCAGTCCTCAAACTTGAATAGAATACGCTATTCTTCTCCCGTTCTTTTACATTCTCCTTGTATGGACTGATGAAGCCACTGGGGCGAACATTTCCTCAATAACATACCCCAAATTTTCACATGGTCTAATTTATCAACGTGTCGGTTCACTGAACCCATTCTAAAGCAAGAACTCATTTAAAATTAAAGTCCTTCTAAAAATTTTTTAAAACTTTTAAAATATATTTTTTTTTTTTCATTTGTTTTTAACGTAAAAATTAATTTTTTTTCCAAAAAAAAACTTAGAAAACCTTATTATAAAAATACAATTTAAATTAGCCTAATCCAACTAAAATATTTTTGATAAGTTTTAAAATAATTTAATGATAAACAGTCACAATGAAATTTTTTTTTTTTCGTTAAGTTCGAATATTTTGCGAAATTATTGCATACCTTTTTTTCGCTTGCCTTTTCGGCAAATACGCTGTTTTTAACCCAAAATCGAAGTTATATATAAAATATATATATATATATATATATATATATATAAATATAATTATAAATATATATATATATATATTATAAAAATATTATAATTATATATAAGTTAACCCCCTGAAGGGGTTTTCAATGATTATTATTAATATAAGAAAATTTCCTTTTCATTAATTTTATATTGTTTAATTTGCGATAATAGCAAAATCGAAAATTATGACTTTTATTATATTGACTGTTATTTGTTATTTGCTTATGTTTTAGGATTATATAAAAATTTCAGTTAGGTTGATTGTCAAACTACTGAAATTATGCTTGTCGCTCGTATACTCCCGGGTTTCTGAGCGCGCTGTCCACGAGCTATCACGTGATCGGGGGGGGTGCCTCCCCTCTCGGAATTTTTTTCAGTCTGCGTAGACTCGTTGGGGGTTGGGACAGTTTGTCTGTCTCTTATTTTGTTAGTTCGTAGAATTTTGTTCACAAACATTGTAAAGATTTAGTGATTTTCGACGTTGTCTGATTTTGGGGTGTACATAGACACTTAGTATCTAGGCCCTTAGCTATAGTTTCTGACCTATTTGTACTGGTTTCTGTGCATTGTCACAGTGGGGTTTTTTCCTATGCAAACGTAGTTTCAGTATTGGGGGGTTTTTGTAATTTTTGTGGGGTCTGCAGATGGCCCCCCTACTTAGTGTCGTTAATTATCTCCTTTTTTCCTGATCGTGTCGCGTCCTTGATATTGCATTGCTTTTGGGCTTAGCATTCTTTTTTGTTCAAGCACTTTTTCGGGTTCCCAGTCGGTCAAGAAGTTATTTTATTGAGGCTTTGCAGCACTTTTTAAGTCTTATTCGAGTCTTGAACTAGAACTAAAAAGAGCACTTACACGCATACACACTTACTTGTACATTTTGAAATATCATAAATGTTAATGTACCTGCGGTACTTAAGAATATAAATGTGTATGTGCTTTCAGCACAATAATTTTAAACTCGAGAGATTGTTTTTATTTTATTGCCTGATTTAATTTATTTTGATAATTTCCCTCTAGACAACTTATAGACTTAAAAAAATTATTAAAAATTTTAATTTCTCTAGTTATAGCCTCCATTTTGAATCCAAAAAAGATTAAACATACTGAATTTAATGGATAATTGGCAAGGATATGACTACTTGTTACAAAAACCCAGAACAGGCTGGATGCTAGAAGGGGCCCCTTTATTCCTGGAAAACCTAAGTTTTTGAATGCGTTTTTTGTAAAAAAGGGGGGCCCGTCCGGGATCTCTTGATCCAAGGGGTTTTTGGGAAATTGCCCAGTTTGAATACTAGTGAACAGATAAACATTTTGAGTATTTTCCTAATCTAAGACTTTGTTTTAGTCTTGTACAACATACCGGTGGATGTTGTACCTGACTGGGGTCTCTTGACCCAAGGGAATGGAAATACTGTTTTGAGTTCTAGCCTAAGACAACCACACAAAATTTCCATTGGGATTATGTTTCCCATAACACTCTCTCGTAGTAAAATTTATTTTCGGATTATGCTAAAGGAAACAGTTAATTGATACACTGATTTTGCGAGTTAAGTAAATTAAAACTTCAGACGTGTTGGCGAGTAGCCAAATATCCGGTGTGAGTATAACGGGAAAATTCACCGCAGAAACTGTCAAGCTTTAAAAAAAAAATTAAAGATATATTGTTTCCTGCTCAACAGAGTTGTCGATTTTTTTCAGATTCAAAATCATGTCAAAATTAGGAAGTAGGGCTCTTTTTGAAGTTGAAGAAAGAGCAACTAGAGCAAAGTAGCCTAGGCAGCCTAGTGTAGCTCAGTTCTCGCTCACGCCTTCCCCACGGCATTTTAAGACAGAGTATAGCTGGTAGTATGAACACCTAAACTAGTACAGGTTACACACCTTATTTACTTACCTAGCCGTCTAGACATCTAGAACGGCTGGCCCAAAGTGTCCGACCTAAAACCGCCCAACCATTTAAATTTTCCCTCTCCCCATTCCAACGGGCCCCTATCTTCCAGGAACGTTTGAGGGGTTGGGAACGCCTCATTAGTTGCAGACGCAAAAATTTGAGGCACAGGGAGTTTGAACGAAGATTTCCAAAGAGAAAAAATGTTGCTTTTAAAGACAACAGATGATAGATCCGGGGAACTTTAATGTGCAAAAGCTGCATCTTGGTTTCCTAATTTTTTTAAAGGACTTAGACACCTATTTTGATGGTTTGAGAACCAGGCACGTGCTATAACTGCCACAAGCAGGGGCAACATTGCTTCATACTCTTTACGGGAAGAGCTAAAACTTGTAGGGCTCCTTTCCATTTGCTAAAACACTATTTATGACCTGTAAAACAAACTATTCTAGAGACGTAAAACTTGTTACCTGTAATTATAAAAAGGGGATTTTACGTTACAACGACGACAAGACAAACTTGTTAAGTTGCTGTGAGAAAAAAGTTGCATTTGAGGGTGGACTAGAGCCCCAAAGTGTAACAACTAGGCCCCTTTTTCAGTTGTTACACCAAGAGTTTACAACGTATGCCTGCTGACATACAAGAAAAATCTGATCGATCATACTACCTCAGATTTTTCTGGAAACTGCAGCATTAGCAGAAAATTTATGAGATTTCTCACAAACTTGTAGTACTAAAACACAAAGAAACAAGGTAACTAAAAAATTGTCCTAAAAATTGGCAACCTAAATCAGCTGCCATTGCCGTCCTGATGTACCTGCTACTGTAACTTCTCGTTTTTTTTACCAGAAAACTCAAAATCCGAATCTTCTTGGGCTAGACAAAAATCGGGTACGAGAAAAAATTTAAAATTTACCTTTAACAGGAAAGGACATACTAGAGAGTATTGCTATAAGTTAGAAAAAATTTACGAGAAACAGTCGTCGGCTGGCCCCCCACACAAGTCTACCTCTTCCCGAGCAACAAAGCACCAAAATCCTAGAATACTCTGACCCTACTGTTTTAGAAAATTTTACTAGGATAGATGACTACGTCAAAAAGTGTATCGACGAAAAGATTCTTTTCAGCGAGGTCCTTATTTTTAAGATAGAAAGGGATTGACGAATCACATCTAACTGAGAAGTTGCTTCAGAGACACGGGCCGTTTTCCCCTTTTTTAAGAGAAATGTCTGCCCTAATGATGAACCTATTGCAAATAGATGTATTGTTAAACCCCTATGGAGGGGCTTTTAAAAGTGCTCTGCACAAAGTTTATATGAACAAGCTATTTACTGTTTATTTCAGGGGGTATATCCAGGGGTGTTTTTTCCCATCGGGGTCGGGGACTTGTTGATAGGGACGATATCCTTCATGCTGGATATGAAAGGAACCACTTGTGATTGATAATAACCTGATGAAATTATGCCTTTGAAGCTTGTAGAGGAAACCTATTTTATTTCCTCTCAGCGAATTATAAGTATCAAAATTCAACAACCTTCCTTGCTCCTGTTTAGTTAGTTGATGACAAGTTTGGGGTTGAATATGTTGTTTAGTACGCTCTGCGCCCAGATCAAAAACACTGCTCCCCTGGTCATCCCTATCAGGAACAACTGACTTTAAATTTCTAACTCATGATGATTTAATCAAGGATCAGTTTTTTGATCAGTCATGAAAGACTGGGAATATAGCAGTTAGAGGTGCAGCGGGGATCTCAAAAATTGTTATCTTATAGTAAGGGTTTTACTGATGAGAAAAAAAAACATGTAAGTTGTCAGCTGAAGGTTTTCCCAAAACAGCAAGCATTAGCAGTGTTTTCCAGTTACATTTCGTGAACAACCAAGATTTTGCTTTTACAATAGTCCCCTAGGAGGGAAATTTTGGGGGTCAAGAAGCACTCGGAAAAAAGGCAAAACATTTTTCTTTGGCCAAAAATAAGGGAAAAAGTAGCTGATCATGTGCGACGTTTCCCCGTGTGTCCAAGTAAGGGAAGCCCGCGCACACACCTCCACCCGCGCCTTCATTCCCCATCACCGTGCATGGTGAACCATTTTCCCCGTCTTTTTTTGATTGTGTTGGTCCTTTGCCAGGAAAACCCCAAAATAGGAAACCATACTTATTTCTATTATGGACGCTGCAACACGCTATCCCGAAGCTATTCCCAGAGAAAAATTAATGCTCGTGCTATTGTGAAGCGCTGATGAAATTTTTTTCCCAGGTTTGGGTTGCCAGAGGATACAAACAGATCAGGGATCTAATTTTTACTTCTAAGATCTTTGAGAAGATTTCCCACCCAGGAAAAAGTCTTACTTTAACCATTTCATCACATCACAAGGGACTCTAAAGGGGGGAGATTTCCAGACAGAATCCTATGAAGCTTAGTGAACTTTTTCTGAGACTGGTGAGGGTTACCTTTTCTTTTGTTCGCTATGGAGAAAATGAGCAAGAAAATCCGGTTTAAACCGTTTGAATTAATATTCGGACACCAAGGGGGCGTGTCCTCTCGCAGTGTTAAAAGACGTGGGACAGGAAAAACAAAACCACATTGAGTACTTCACCTTCATTTAAAGCAGCGACATTTGACGCGCTAGAGAGCAGCTTCGAAAAAAACCTAGTTTAGCCAAGCTAGAATGAAACAACATTATACAAGCTGTGTCTCTCGTTTTTTTAAAGCAGGAGATAAGGGAGGTCGGGAAAATTTGTACCCGGGCATGCTCTACAAACCCGGTATGAGGCCCCTGGAAGTAGTGAAAAAGCTTGCGACGTAAAATTTTTGGTACGTAGCCTGGGAAAAGAAAACTAATCATGTGTACCATGTTTAAACCAAACCCCAAGCATATCGCTAGTCCTCTACCTACTACTTCTATTCTTCCAAAAGGAAGGGAAAAAACGTCAGTCTAACCCGCACTCAGAGGTATAAGGTTCGTTTTGAAAAAATTAGTGACTCCAACACTAGACATTTTCTTATAACCTTGGGGTTAAAAAGCGGTATATTTAAAAAAAGATTTTGCATTTCCTGAATTTTTCGGGGTTTTTCCTAAACTTGTACTTGGGGTAAAGGGGCTTGATGTACAGGGGGCACACCCATTAAGCAATCCCCCATATAGGGTGGGGCCCAAAAAAGCATAAAGCATTGAAGAAAAAGGTTTTATTTTCTGTTTTCTCCGGGCTTATTGAACGCGTAAAAATCCATGGGGGATCTCCCTGATTTTTTGTGCCTAAAACCCGCGGTATTTCAGGTGTGCACTGATTACAGGGGAAATGAACTCTGACCTTTCCCGATGGTTTTCCCCCCAAATCGATTGGGCGACCTTATTGCCCGTTTTCCCGAGCCCAGTTTGTCAGCCGTTTAGATCTCTTTCGAGGCTATTTTTCAAATCCCCTTACTGAACGTGCCAAGAAATATCTGCTTTACTGTTCAAGATGGATTTTTAACACCTCGTCACCCCCCTTCGCCTATGTAACGCGGGTTCTTCATTCCCTTAATGAACGAGTTGACCCAAACTTAGAAGGGGTAGAACCACCTTGACGACTTGTGGTGACAGTGACGAGGGGAAAAAGCACTTGACGCTTCAGAGCATTGTTTGAAGACTGGCGCCCCTACAATTCACGTCAACTTAGCCAAATTTTTTTGGTCCCCAAACAAAATTTCCTATCTAGGTTTTTGTATCGGCCAAGTGAGGTTGCCCTATTTAGGGGTAAGGTTCGTGCAATTTTTGAAATTCCCGGCCCAGGTAAAAAAAGGAGTACAGAGATTCCTGGGGATGGCAGGATATTATCGCAGGTTCTGTCCAACTTTTTTCAGATTGCAGCTCCCCCCACTGACTTACTAGTAGCAAAGTTTCAGTTCACCTGGAAAGAGATTGTTCAACCGTTCAAAAGGGTTTAAGCGTTTCTATCCTCTGCCCGTGTTTAAAAGTCCTAAAACAATCTTCCCTTCTTTTTTTATATAGATGCGAGGGCTATGCAGTGGGTGCTGTGCTCTCCAAAAAAAATCAACATCCACGATATTCTCCCCCAATGTTTCTATTTATCTAAGCTTTAAAAGACACCAGAAAAATTATGCCCTATTGAGAAAAGGGTCTAGCTCTTTTGGTGTATTGGAACATTTTGACGTTATTTGGGACTTCCCATTTAAAAATTAAGTTTTTTTTTGACCACAATCCCCACCTACAAAAACACCATGAAAAGTAAAAATGCTAGGATCATGAGGGGGGCCCCAGAAACCAACCTTATCTATTTGTATAAAAACATAATGGTCTTGTAATGTAATTTCCGACGCTCTGTCTAGTCCTTAAAAAATTTCAGTTACATTAAATTATTAACGTAATTTTATCCCAAATACCTTTTGTTTCTTGCTATTCAAATTCAGTAAAGTAACTTAATCCCCCGCCCCTATTTCTATTATACCGGTCATGTCTAATTATTATATTTAATATTCCGTAATGTTTTGTGAGGAGGGGACAAGCTGATGTTTTAGTGAGTTTTTGTGGTGCGGGGGGAGAATGGTACGCAACACTGTCCCGTCGCAGACCCCCCCCCCTAATACACACCTTTAACTGTTTCATACCAGTTTTTACCTGCCTCGGGTTCCACAACCACTACTTAAAGGGGGAATGCAGTCTCCCTACATGATCGAGCCTCAAAGTGCCTCCTTGTCACGCTATCCTGTTCTACATGATTATATAACCACGAGTATGAAGAGATAGTATGGTTTCTGCCCAGTACCTAGGGATATCCTAGTGACGGACCGTGAAATTGTAGAGGGGCTTGCACAAGAGGAAAATCTGATTAATGTTTTAATTTTTTTATTATAATTGAATGAGTAATCAAAAAAATGTAAAGACATTAAGCAACTCCATGCGACCCTTGTCTGTTGGGGGGGGGGGGGGTTCAACCCAATGGGTTACAATGATTATTATGTATATATAATGTTTTTACCTTTTTATTTTTAAATTTTTTATTGCTTATATTTGCGAAATAGTAAAAAGTAAATGTATGACTTTATTATTTTTGATGTTATATTGTTATTTAGCTTATGTTGTTAGGATGTATATAAAATGTGTCAGTTTGCTTTTTGTCAAAACTTAATTATCGCTTGCGCTCGTTATATGCCCGGGTTTTGAGCGCGCTGTCCACGATATCACGTGACGAGGGGGTTTTCCCCCACCCCTCGTGAAGTATTCAGTCGCTGTAGACTCGCTTGGTGGGTTGGACAATTGTCTGTCTCTTTTTTGTTATTCTGTAGAACTTTTTTCACAGAAAATTGAAAACTTAGTGTTTTTGACGTTTTACGGGTTGTGGGTTTCACATAGACACTCTAGAAACTCAGGTCCTTAGTATTCTTACCTAAAATTTTTTACGGTTTCTGTGCATTTTCACAGTGGGTTTTCCTATGCCGAACTAGATTTTATTTGGGGGTTTTTTTGTAACTTTTGTGGAGGTCGCGATGGTCCCTACTTTGTGTCGTTAATTATTCCCCTTTTTCCTGATTTTGTGTCGCAGTCGCTTTATATTGCATTGCTATTGGGGTTTGCATTCTTTTTTTTAACAGACTGTTCAGTTGCCAGTCGGGCAAGAATTTTGTTTATTTGAGGGCTTTGCATCACTTGTTTTAAATCTTATTCGAGTCTTGAGACATACTAACTACAAAGAAACACTTCACCATACACACTTATTGTACAATTTTTAAAATCTTTTAAAATTTTAAAGTACCTGACGGGACTTAAGAATTTTAAAAGTATATGTCTTTCAGCACAATAATATTTAACCGAGAGATTTATTTTTTGATTGCTGTGATTTAATTTACTTTGATAAAAAAACCTCTAGACAACTTAAGACTTAATAAATTTATTAAATTTTTAATTTTTCTAGTTGTAGCCTCCTTTTTTAATCCTAAAAAGCTATTTAACCATACGAAATTTTAAAGGGGTAAATTTGGGAAAAGGGTACTGACTACTTGTTACGAAAAAACCAGTAACAGGCTGGATGCTAGAGGGCATCCTTTCAGTATTCACTGGAGATCTCTAAACTTTTAGAATCGCGTTTTTTTATAAATATATAATATTTTTATAAAATTTATATATTATATATATATATATTTATATATAATTTATATATATTAAAAATATATATATAATTAAAAATAAAAATATTTATTATATATATATATATATATATTTATATATATAAAATAATAATAAAATTATATATATATATATTTTAAAAAATATATATATATGGCAAAACAACCCCTCTGAAAGAATAGAGAAATCCAAGCGCTTTCGTGACTATCAATTTCAAGGGAAAATGAAAAGGGAACATAAGGGAACTAATAAGGGGTCTGGCCAGCACCTCACTTCAATCCCAACGGTTAAACACGTGACCCCCGGCGAGCCAACTTGGATAGGTCCTTTGCACAAACCCCCCCCCAAATATTCTACCCAAGCAATTTTAAAAATTTTTTCCATGTATTATTAAAATTTTTTCCCAAATTCTATTAATTATAAAAGGGTCTAATTTAATATAAAACCCAAAAGGGAAAAATTATATTTTGTCAAAAATGCTTTTTAAGAAAAAAGATTTAATTTTTCCTGTCGACCAGGGGGTTGCTTTATACTACTTTCCAACTTTTTGAAAATCAATTGGATGGTTAAAATCTCTTACATGAATAAATAGAGCATTGGAATCTTTTCCAGTTCTAATGTATATTTATGTTGTTTTTTAAACTTTGTTCGAGATTTTTTTCCCGTTTACCTAAAAAACTTTTTCACAAATTTTTTCAAGGAATCTTATAGACACATCCATCAGCATTTTGGGGGGAATTCTTTATCAAAAGTTTTTTTTACTGTATCAAACTGGCAAAAATCTCGAACTAAGATTAAAACAACATAAATATAGCATTAGAACTGGACAAGATTCCAATGCTCTATTTATTCATGTAAGAGATTTTAACCATCCAATTGATTTTCAAAAAGTTGAGAAAGTAGTATCAAGCAAGTCCATGGTCGACAGGAATATAATTGAATCTTGTTTCATAAAAAGCAGTTTTGACAATAATATGAATATTTCCTTTGGTTTATATAAATTAGATCCATTTATAATTAATAGAATTTGGGAAGAATTTAAATTTAATACACTGGACAAATAATTTTTAAAATTTCTTTTTTCTTGGGTAGAATAGCTTGGGGGTGAGTTGTGCAAAGGACCTATCCAAGATGGCTCGCCGCGGGTCACGTGTTTAACCGTTGTGGGTTCTGATAGTGAGGTGCTGGCCGGACCCCTTATATAGCTTCCTTGGATGCTTCACTTTCATAGTTCCTTGATAGTGTGAGTAGTCACGAAAGCGTTTGGGAATTTCTCTATTCTTCAGAGTGGTTGTTTTGCATATTTTGAAATACCTGTTTACTGTGATCTTATTGCATATAAATATATATATATTTTATATATATATATATATATAATATATATATATAAATATAATTATATATATATATATATATATATATATATTTTTATAGTCGTGCCGAATATTTTAAAACTGGTCAATTAGCAAGAACTCATTTAAAATTAAGTCCTTTCTGAAATTTTCTTTTTATAAAAAAAAAAACGTTTAAAGATATATTTTTCATTAATGTTAATGTAAAAAATTTAATTATGCTCCAAAAGAATCTTCGAAAACTTACCTAACCTTATATAACAAGAGCAATTTATTTAGCCTAACCCAACTTAAATATTTAGATTTGTTTACAGTAATTTAATACTAAAACAAACACAGTGAAATATATTTTTGTCGTTAGGTTCAGAATGATTTTGGCGAAATTATTGCATACACAAATTTTCGCTTGTCCTATATGGCAAATGAACGTTTCTATTTAAGCCAAGATCGCAAGTTCTGCCTATTTGGCACGACAATAAATATATAATATATATATATATATATAATATTATATATATATATTATATATATATATATATATATATATATATTATATTTATATATATATATATAATATATATAAATTATATATATAATATATATAATATATATATTATATATATATATATTTCAACACACCGGCCGTATCCCACCGAGGCGGGGAGGGGCCCCAAAGGAGAGACGAAAGTTTCTCCTTTTACATTTATTAATAATACAGGAGGGTTAAAACCCCCTTGCCCCCGGCATTTTAGTCCCCCTCTTACAACACGCATGGCTTACGAGGAAGAATTCTGTTCCATTTCCCCAGGGAGAAAAGTAAATGAAAAAGAACAAGAACTAGAAAAAATAGCGAAAACCCCAGGGGGGTGTGTTAATATGTTGACAGAGGGTAGTGTGCCTAATGTATGTAGAGGTAGCAAGACGTACCTTAATCTTGCATGTTTTATGAGACGGAAAAAAAAACACCCCCAAAAACCCAACCCTCATTTAACAATTACAGGCTTTCGTTTGCCTCACTTGGGAGGACGGTGTACCTCCCTGGGGGGTTGCTGTCTACCAACCTACTCCTTCATAATAAAAAATAAATATTAAAAAATATATAAATATATAATAAATTTTATATATAATTATTAAAAATATTATAATATATTTAAATTATATAATTTTAATATATATATATATAATTTTATAATAAATAATAATATATTTTTTATATATATTAAATTTTATTTATTAAATATATAAATATATAAATATTATAATGGTGTGTGTGTGTGTTAAAAAATATTTTATATTATAGGAGATTGTGAATTAATTTTACAATCGCCTAGAAAAGCGAGACTATCATGTTAGACCCCGGGGAAAGGGAAAACAACCCATTTTCAAAATTTTTGTCAATTTCAGTCAAGAGCTAAATTTTTTTATACAAAAATTGCATTAACTTTCATGGCCAATATGGAAATATTTCGCATATATTTATGTAGTTATCCTAAAAATAAAGAATCATAAAAGGGTTATCACGAGGAACATCTTCACAGATATTCCTTTTCATGTAAAAAGGATTTAACTAAAAAAATTTTCCAAAAGATTTTTGATGGTTCATTTTTTTATCAAACTCGAGAACTTTTTATTCCTGTTTCATAATATTGATGCACTTTGCATTCTTTTCATAATTTTGAAAATTGTATTTTATCAAATTATTGAAATCTTTTTTTTTATCATAATTATTGATAGTGCTTTGTAATTTTTTTTTTCAAAAATTTTTTTGAGGGAAGACTTGGGGGGTGGAGTTGCGGCCCCACCTCGATACTTGGAAATTTTCTGTCAGCTTCACAAAATAGACTGTTATCTCAAAATAATTTTATTTGTTAATGTCTCCCCTGCTGTTTTATGACTGGTATTTGGGGTGA
>NW_026466226.1:0-13203 GCF_026875155.1 Cherax quadricarinatus
GCAGGGGGAAAAATAGACTCTGCAGGCAGTTAAAAAAGTTTTTGAAGGCCGGTACGGGGGGGAGAAAAATTTTTCAAGGAACACGAACAACAGCACGCCTGTTAATGTGTTGCCCAGATTGCCAGTTGAATTTTCCCCAACGTTCGACGGAACCCTTAACAGAGTACATTGTTTTGGGATCAGTTTAAAGCCCAGATAGATGAAAGAGACGATTTGTCAGATCCCGTCAAATTACAATTTTTAGTTCACAGCTCAGGGTAAAGCCTTGGATTTTGGCCGGCTTTCCCAAAACCACCGCCCCAATTACCAACATGCCAAAACCTTTTAGAAGACATGTTGGCAACACTAAAAGAGATAAAAGTGGCCCATACTTATCAGTTTTTTGGATCTAGAGGTTGTCCCCATGACCTCGAGCCTAGGAATTCCGAATCAAAGTTATGAGTTTGACGAATAGCTTAAAGATTTACATGACTGGGGTAAGTGGGAAAATGGTTCATCATCAGGTGTTCAGGAAAACTGGCTGGCACTACATGCATGATTACACTTAAAATATGGACGAATAGGTTCACGATAAAAAAAATTTTTGAGGGTTGGGAGATCTCGTTTCTTTTTGAGTATAGGTGTTTACCTGGAGTTTACCTGGAGAGAGTTTCCCGGGGGTCAACCCCCCCGCGGCCCGGTCTGGACCAGGCCTCCGGGTGGATCGGGCCCCTTCAACCGGCTGTTGCTGTGGTGCACGCAAACCCAAACGTACGGCCCAGCCCGGTGACAGGAACGACTTTAGGTGCTTGCCCAGTGCAGTTAAAGACTGCAGGGGTCTGTTGGTAACCCCCTTATGTGTGCTGGGAGGCAGTTGAACAGTCTCGGGCCCCCCGACATTTTGTATGGGGCTCTTAAGTGCTAGTGCACCCCCGCTTTCATTGGGGGGATGGTGCATCGTCTGCCAAGTCTTTTTTCTTTCGTAGTGAGTATTTTCGTGTGCAATTGGGGACTGTCCCTAGGATTTTTCCCGGTGTAAAATCTGTATCTCTCCCTCCCCGCGTTCCAGGGAAACAGGTTTGAAACCTCAAGCGTCCCAGTAAATTTGGGTGTTTTTTTCTCGTTAGCGCGCCGTGAATTTTTCGTACATTTTTAGGGGCGGCAATTTCACCTGCCTTGAAAAAGGGGCGTTTGAGTGCAGCAAATTCCCGCCTAGATGAACAAGTGACCCGAAGAGTGTCATCTGGGGTTTGGGCCCCCCTAGTTTGAAGGTTTTTATTTTCCTCCCGTCATTTTTTTTAGAGATGCGATTGTACAATGTTTTGGTCCTTGAAGGTGAGATCCTCCGCCCATAATCTCCCCAAAGGTCTTTGGACGTTGGTGTTTCCTCTATTTCGGGGCCCAGAATTTTTTTTGTTACCCCACAAAAAAACCAGAAATTTGTCAAAGATTTTGAGAGTTTCAGTCTAAAGCTTTTAAAACTCCCGTTGGGGGATTTTTACTTGGTAAAGAAGTGTCAAAGGGAAAAGAACCCTTAAGCAAAAACCCTCAGGGCCCTTTCATCCCAGAATATGGTGTTTGCGAAGGCAAATATGCTGGGCACGGATTGTCGGAGTATATAACATTGAGAAAGTAGGCAACAGAGACAAAGGGGAGTTGAGACTCTGTTTCAAGTGCTGGGGGGGGAACACTTTGGGGAGGGGACTGTGGAACCCCCAGCCCCGGGGAGTTTTCGAGTCTGTTGCAAAGGTAAGAACCTTTACTCCCAATATGCCCCCAAAAATTTTAAAGGGGAAACCCCAAAAGAGTAGGGTACCCTTTTCGGGTAGAGATAAAAAAGAAAAGCCCGAGCCTGAAAATAAAAACCCCATTTGTGTTTTAAATGGGAGGGGAAGTCTTTAACCCCGAGGGGAGGAATCAGGGAAAGTGTCCCCCAAAACCAAACAGTCTTTGGCAAAGGTTTGTGAAGGGGAAAGGGCCCCGAAAAAAACCCGATTATTTTTTTGACCCGGAGCACAAAGGGTACCCTTTGATAACAAAGAATTTAAATTGGCAAATTTTTAAAGTTGGGGCCCACAAAGAAAGTTGGGTATGATGTTGGGGAAGGGGCTATAAGTAAAGGGTCCCCCCCAAATTTTTATGATGTGGTGGTTTTCACAGTCAAATTAGGTGGACATCCAAGAATTACGCCTTGGGGGTAGGGACATTCCCCAGGGAAAATTTCAGCGAGGGGTTCTTGCTGCAGCACCCTAAGCGTTTGGGAAAGACCTTGATTTGAAGTGGCAGACCAGGGAATTACCAGACACAGTGGAAAGGGAGGTATCCTGGGGGGAACCCAAATTCTTTAGACAAATTTTCCTTTGTCAAAACGAGGGAAATTTTAAAGGGGAAGGGGAATTGGTTTAAAACAGAATCCCAGTAGGAAACATCATGGGCCCGGCAGGTTTTCCACCTAAATTTCCCCTTGCCAGCCAGATAGAGGAGAAGCTGTCCCCATGATAGCGGGGGGAGTAGTGTTAAAGTTACCCGTTTTACACGATGAACCACCAGTGGGAAACTGAACCAAAGGGAGGTGTGGCGAAACCCCGGCCACCTTGGTTTAAAAAACTTTTTTCAGGGTAATAAAGAGGGGGATTGATTGCCATTAATCAGGGAACCTCCCCTAAAAAGTGGGGAGGAAAAAGGCTTTTTCCCCAAAGGCCCCTGTGGGCCCCTGGGTGGGGTAGGTTCCCGGGGCCACTTTAGTCAAGGGTAGACATACGAAAAAACGTTTTAAATTAAAAGGGAAAAGGGGGCTAAAGGCCCCCAGAACCAACAAGTTTACACCCCCGGGGTCCCGCAGGGGGAAAAAGGGGCGGTTTTTAAGTTAGACCCGGGGTCTGCTCTCGGGGGTGGCCCCGGGCCCGGGACTTGTTCCAGGGTCCACGGGGGGGGCTCGCGGAAGGTGAACTTGATTTTTGACTTAGCGCCTACCCTTTTCCAGTGGGGAAAGTGGAAAATTTTTTTGGTCCCCAAAAATTTCCCCAGGACAGAAACCGGCAAAAGGCCCCTAAAGGAACGGCTGGGAATGGGTGGGGGGCCCCTTAAAAACCCCCCCAAACAAAAAACGTTTCCCCCAACCTAAACAAAATTCCCCTCCCGGTTGGCGTGGATGGTAGGAACTTATTTATTTAAAAGATTTACCCTTCAGGAAGGAGTAGGTAGTTTTAGGGTTAGTATATTAATATTAGGTTTACTAAGGCAAACTGTAGTAATAATAATGTAAAACCTAAGTCCTTAACATAGGTAGTAATAGGCCGATAATGTAGGCAAACACTAGGATAAGTTTAGCTAGGGAGAACTGGCAGCCCTAGTTTGAACGAAGAGACGAGGGTTGGAAGAGAGACCAGCTCTTTCTTCTTAAGAACAGACACCAACTGGACAAGACATGCCGTGATCAGCAGACGGCGCCCCCACGTGTCTTCACATTCGAGACCTGGGGAAATTGGGTAGAGGCACCTCGATGTACTGTAGATGACCTCCTCGGGCCCCCATACAGTAAGACAAGACCTCCACTTTATCTCGTAGATTTCTGGCCAGTGTCTGGGAGATTGTGATTTGAGTTGATCTGGGGGGCCTGTGTTGCAGCTGGCAGTGCATGCCCGTAATACCAGTGTATCTCGTCAGTCTGGAAGCTAGTGTCCGTGTCTGCATAGTTATACTAGGGGATACACACCCTCTTGGATATAGGAATTTTGAGGTGCAGGCAGGTTACTAAATAACGATTGAATATTGCAGGAATTAAGGCTCCCGGTTGCACGTGGTTTCTGAGGGGAAGTCCAAAGGGGCTAAGGCTAAGCTTAGGGAAGTTGAAGATCAGGATATATGCTGCAACACCAAGTAAGTTAGTCCTTTACGTGCATGCAGGCGAGTTTCTTGCAACACCAATCATTTGTGAAAATCTGTCCTATAAGCCACTTGTGAGGCTGAGGTACCCACCTCAGAACTCGGTGTCAACAGAGTTTGCCAGGGTAGGCGACTCACTTGGAGGCAGTCCATCAAATTTTCACATCTCCAGTGTTGTCGAGTGTTTTAACCTTCACGACACATGTGATCTTGGCGATCTTGGTGTTCTCACCTTTTCACCTGAGCTATCTTTTGACTGTCTTCTCTCTCTCATTCAAGGTTTGATGGTTCAAATGTATCAAAATGTCGTTTTGATAATAGTCTAGATGCACCAAAACGTCGTTTTAATAACGTTCGAGAACGTAGCGAAACATCGTTTAATGTTATCGCTTCAAATTATGATTTATTTGTAAACTGGTAGACAGTGAAAGAAGAAGGCTTTAATGGGATTAATAACCCAGGACAACCCCTATAAAGCCAGCCCGTGGCTTCTTTCAGTTGTGTTCCTTAGGTCCACTTCCCCAGGATGCCACCCACAACAGTCGAGTGGTATCCTAGGTGAAGAGGATCAACAGGTGTAAGGAAACTTCTTAACATCTCCACTCGTCCAAGAATCGAACCCAAGTTCTCTTCGTTGTGAGTCAAAGGCAAAAACCACTGTGCCATCTATAGCCTTTTAGTTAGGTTAGGTAAGGTTTGTCAGGAAACAGGACAATTTGTTTCCTGACGCGGGTCTTAGTTGGAGTTTTTTGGTCATCTGACAGAAGCCTTCCATTGGCTTATCCCTCCACCTCTTTGAAAAATTATGGTTATGGAATGAAAGTAATTAGTACTGTATTATCTGCTAATTACAATTCAATACGGTGCACACCATCTGTGCACAACACCTGTGCACACCACCTGTGCACACCACCTTTGCATACCACCTGTGCACACCACCTGTGTATATCTACCGTGGCATACTGCCAACTTTTTCTGAAAAAATACCCTGACTTTGGGCCCTTTTTAAATACTTATAAAGACTTAAAAATTGTGTAAATTCCGCTACAAAAACCCCTTCTAAAATATAAGGGAAAAATAAATAGTAAAATTCAAACCAATTAAGTACATTTTAATTCATGTCTGCATAAATAACTCACTATGATTGTAACCAGATATAAACATGTAAATAGTTTATTATCACTGTAACTTGTTTAGCTATCAAAACTTTGTGGCCGAGTCCCCGGACCCGTTATGTTGGGTTCAGTACGGCGTATGCTGTCAGTGGCCCTGTAAACCCCAACAACAACAACAACCCATTATGTGCCACTGTTATGTTTTGAGTGCCACTCATAGATGGCTATGATATACCTGGAGGGTGATAAATTAGACACATGACTCACGAAATCGTAATGACACGACGGTCTGGAGTTTTGAGACTGATCGCGGGTTCAAACCCCACCCATGGTACGGTTTGTTTCACTTGGGTATCTTTAATGAGGAAACGTTTCGCCACACAGTGGTTTCATCAGTCCATACAAAGGAGAATGGTTAAGAACAAGAGGAGTTTGAGGTAATCAGTCCCTCAGCCGTAGGTCGATGTAATTAGTCCATCATTCTTGAAAAGAAGAAGAAGTGGCTTATATACTGTAGACAGGTGAGGTGGTATTACATTTGACGAATGTGGAAATAGGTCATGCCCAAGAGTTAGGCAAGTGAATGAATTCCCAGATTACCTCAAAACTCTCCTGTTCGTCATCATTCTCCTTTGCATGGTCTGATGATGAAGCCACTGTTTGGCGAAATATTTCCTTATTAAAGATACCCAAATGTTGCACATGTGTCTAATTTATCAAGTTGTCGTTCTCTGATCCATTCATCTACATACCTGGAGGGTATTTCGGGGGTCAACGCCCCCGCGGTCCGGTCCATGACCAGGCTGGTGTGCACAATAAGGTCATATAAACCAAGACCCACCTGTGCACACCTGAACTCCCTGGTTTCACTGGTTAAGTTGTATCATGTACTTGTAGATATAAAGATTATTATTATAAGAGTGCAACAGCAGGAGCTGTGACTCGACCCATGCAACCACAAACAGAAGAGTCCTGTGTGTGTATAACTTATTATAACGGTGAACAGATATAAACATGTAAACAATTTAATACCATTGTAACTTGTCCAGCTATCAAAACTTTGCGGCCCAGTCCCTGGACCCATTATGTATACCTCTGTAATCTTTTAAGAACCAGTATGGGTATGGGGTACCAGGCCATGAGGCCTGGTCTCAGACCGACCCAGCGGGGGCGTTGGCCCCCGAAACCCTCTCCAGGTAAACTCCAGGGAGTAGGTTCGCCGGTCTTGTCCCTGCCCGGGTCTTTTCCAGATGATGATCTGGCGTACATAAAGTAAACTGAGTTTAGTTGTATCGTCTGAGAACCTAGTTTATGGTGTACCGTCAACTTATCCTGTGCGTGTAGCGCAAAAAAAAAAAATATGATTACAAAAATCACAATGGGTCGTTGTTCGACCCTACTGAATATTGTTAGATCTCCAGGTAGATGTTTGGACATTTTAAGATATAATGCTCCAGTGTATGACCGTGTCTCTGTCCACACACCAGCGTATGACCGTGTCTCTGTCCACACACCAGTGTATGACCGTGTCTCTATCCACACACCAGCGTATGACCGTGTCTCTGTCCACACACCAGTGTATGACCGTGTCTCTGTCCACACACCAGTGTATGACCGTGTCTCTGTCCACACACCAGCGTATGACCGTGTCTCTGTCCACACACCAGTGTATGACCGTGTCTCTGTCCACACACTAGTGTATGACCGTGTCTGTCCACACACCAGTGTATGACCGTGTCTCTATCCACACACCAGCGTATGACCGTGTCTCTGTCCACACACCAGTGTATGACCGTGTCTCTGTCCGCACACCAGCGTATGACCGTGTCTCTATCCACACACCAGTGTATGACCGTGTCTCTGTCCACACACCAGTGTATGACCGTGTCTCTGTCCACACACCAGTGTATGACCGTGTCTCTATCCACACACCAGTGTATGACCGTCTCTCTATCCACACACCAGTGTATGACCGTCTCTATCCACACACCAGTGTATGGCCCTGTCCCTATCCACACACCAGTGTATGACCGTGTCTCTATCCACACACCAGTGTATGACCGTCTCTATCCACACACCAGTATATGACCGTCTCTACCCACACACCAGTGTATGACCGTCTGTATCCACACACTAGTGTATGGCCGTCTCTATCCACACACCAGTGTATGACCGTCTCTATCCACACACCGGTGTATGACCGTCTCTGTCCGCACACCAGTGTATGACCCTGTCTCTGTCGACACACCACTGTACTGCTTTGTCTCTGTCCACATACGTGTATGGCCCTGTCTCTGTCGACACATCACTGTACCGCTTTGTCTCTGTCCACACACGTGTATGGCCCTGTCACTGTCGACAAACCAGTATATGGCCCTGTCTTTGTCCACACACCAGTGTATGACTCTGTCTGTCCACACACCAGTGTATGGCCCTATCTCTGTCCACACGCTTTGCATTTTATATCATTGACATCTCCATACGAACAGTACTGCCAAAGATACTTATAGCCTAGCTTTAATCTAGCCTTGTGTGTAGTGTGTCATGCTGACCTGGGTTCCATACGGCACATGCTGTCAGTGGCTCTATAAACCCTCACACGGCACAAGCCGTCATAGGCCCTCTAATGCAACAACTTACCTGTGCACACTTAGCCAGCAATTGATCATCTTCCAGCATCAGTGCTGTCTCATATACGCCAGGGAAGGTGCTCGCCGTCACTTCTTGAACCAAATACTGGAAGACAGGAGAGAAATGAGTGACATAGCAAGAACTGTTTGTAGCTACAGAAGCAAAGTTAGTGGGTGTTCAGTTTTCAGTATCTCCTTCTCCTTGTCCTCAAATACACGTGTATTTAAAGTTGACATGTTAATTGTGAGTTTCCATATTACCCATTAATGCTCTTGACTCCATGAGTGTCTATTGTGATATGATCATGACTTGGGCAGTGAAAATGACTGATGTTGTGATGTAGTCCAGCTGGGCTTGTGAGGTCTCTGGGGAGACCTAATTTAACCAATTATATGGTCACACCTTGCCTTGGCAGACGTCTGTAGCCACGCCCACGTCTGAGGTCTTTTGTTCTTAACAGCGTCAGAGCTCGGCGTCAGGTCGCAACACGTGGTACATACACCATTGGGGAGGGGGTACTTTGACTACCATAAAAGCCCAAGGAAGAGCATGATCATGAGATTCGAGCGGAGCTGCTGCTGGGGTGCAGGGCTCGGGAGAAGGCTGCTGAAGTCTCTGGAGGAGACTGTTGGAGGCATTGGGCAGAGTACTGGCTTGGCGCAGTACTCGTGCTGTGTAGGTCTTGGGACCGGTGGCTTAGTTCCTGTAGTGAACTGTCCTCTGTGCTATATTGTAAGTTATATTCATTTTCGTCAAGTTGATTGTATTCCCTGTCTCACTGCTTATGTGTACCATCCCATTTATCTAAACCACAATAATGTTCTGTTCCCAAATATATTATTGTACAAAGACGTAATAATAAACTGTGTTTGAGTAGAATAGTAATATTCACTGTCCCCGTTATTTGCTATTCCTATTTCTTATATTTTATTATGTTTATATATGAGTGAAGAGTGGGCGAGGCATATGTTAGTGAGTATTGTAGAGTTAATGAGAGTGTCGTGGTGGTCACCACTGACCTGTCATTACTTACCTACCTCCGCACTCACCCCTCCTACTGCCTACGCCTGTCACCTACCTACTACTGACCCCCTCCACTTACCCCCATATTCCGCCAATCATTACCCCCCTACATGACATGGTGTCTAAGCGGTGGTGGTTCTTATTTTTATAGTAGGAACCAGTCCCATGTGCCTTATTTTTGACTGCTCGGTTATACTTATGTTATGCTACCATTTTTTTTTCTTGTGTGTGTAAAGTTAAAGTAAATTTCAGTGTGATATTATAATCCTAGTGACCTTAACTGACCTTTTTTTCAGACGGTGGGTCTGAATAATTGTTTGGTTGTAATATTATATTTGGTGGAGTGGTTGTTGGTTAGAGATAAATGGTGGAGAATATCAGTATTTGGGTGAGACTTTTGGGGGAAGCAATTACTGGCCGAAATTGAATATTTACAGAGGAATGAGAAGTCACCCAGCCCACCTTGGAAGACTCACCCACAACTGTCACCCATTGAAGAGTTGCCTATAATTGCTGTCCACCTGATGTGCCCAGTCACCCAGCTGATATGCCCAGTCACCCAGCTGATGTGCCCCAGTAGATGTATTGCTGCCCTGGTCTGTCATCCAGTGTAGTGGGTGTCTGTCTGCGTCACCCAGCCTCTGTGACCATCACCCACGGACCGCCAGTTACCCGCAGTTGCCAGGGATGGGTGACCGCACCTGCTGTTGATGACCTGAAGTGACCTCACCTCACCTCGAGAAACTGACCATAGCCTGCTACTGCTGATGTCGGCTGCTGAGATGCTGTAGCCGTGCTGCTATGCTGTGCCCGTGCTGCGATGCTGTAGCCATGCTGCGATGCTGTGGCCGTGCTGTGTGCTGCTGTGATACGACCGTGCTGCGATGCTGTAGCCATGCTGCGATGCTGTGGCCGTGCTGTGTGCTGCTGTGATACAGCCGTGCTGTGATGTTGAGATGCTGCGGTCGTGCGGTGATGTTGAGATGCTGTGGCCGTGCTGTGTGCTGCTGTGATACGGCCTTGCTGCGATGCTGCCTAGCTCAAAAGGAGGAGATGGCGGTGATGCTGCAGTGGTGTGTGAGGGATTCTGGCTGGTGTGCCAGGACAGGAGAATCTACTATGATGGAGCTGCCATTCTCCGAGATGTGGAAGGAAGTGAGCCGCGGAGATGGACTCCAGCTGCTGGGACCAGCCTGCTTTCAAGGGCGGAATGGAGGTGTATCCTGCCTTGTTGGTCGACCTGTACGACCGGTATGCGGGGATGCCCTGCCAGCCATGAGAGACAATTAAGAATGTGAGATGTCCCCAGCCTACTTTGACTTGCCAGAAGTGTTAGTGTTACCTGTGTGGAATAAGGTGACCTTGAAAACGGTCCAGTGATTATGGCCGCCTTGTTTTATGAGGCCAGTGAATCCTAGTAGTGGCATAGGATAATGGAGGGTCTTAGCTGCGATGCCTGCCCTGTCTCGATTTTCAGATGTTGTAGTGTGCATGTGAAGTGTGCCGAAAATGCGACCTTGGTGGTCGTGAAGTGGTCCAGTTGCAGTTACTTGAAAGAATGCAACCCGTTGGAGCAGTTTTCCACGCCATAGAAGCCTAGAGAGGTTTGGCCCAATGGTTAACGTGCGAGGGTGACTAGCATTGGCTAGTGCATTTCTAGTAGAAGTAGGGAAGGCACTGGAGCCCGATATTTAGGTTTAAGGAGAAATGACGGGTAAAGAGGCTTTGCACCAGAGAGCGACTATTATGCTGACCAACTGCCAGGTGTACTGATTATGCTACCTTGTGGTAGTTGAGGAGGTTGAGGGAAATATAATTGTATTATGTATAATTTTGTCTTTGTATTGTAATAGATTTAAGGGATTAGGATTAAAATAGTCTAATAACTAGGACAAATTGTCCTAGTTCTCAGATATTTTAAATTAGGGGAGAAAGGGGGATGTGATGTAGTCCAGCTGGGCTTGTGAGGTCTCTGGGGAGACCTAATTTAACCAATTATATGGTCACACCTTGCCTTGGCAGACGTCTGTAGCCACGCCCACGTCTGAGGTCTTTTGTTCTTAACAGCGTCAGAGCTCGGCGTCAGGTCGCAACACGTGGTACATACACCATTGGGGAGGGGGTACTTTGACTACCATAAAAGCCCAAGGAAGAGCATGATCATGAGATTCGAGCGGAGCTGCTGCTGGGGTGCAGGGCTCGGGAGAAGGCTGCTGAAGTCTCTGGAGGAGACTGTTGGAGGCATTGGGCAGAGTACTGGCTTGGCGCAGTACTCGTGCTGTGTAGGTCTTGGGACCGGTGGCTTAGTTCCTGTAGTGAACTGTCCTCTGTGCTATATTGTAAGTTATATTCATTTTCGTCAAGTTGATTGTATTCCCTGTCTCACTGCTTATGTGTACCATCCCATTTATCTAAACCACAATAATGTTCTGTTCCCAAATATATTATTGTACAAAGACGTAATAATAAACTGTGTTTGAGTAAATAGTAATATTCACTGTCCCCGTTATTTGCTATTCCTATTTCTTATATTTTATTATGTTTATATATGAGTGAAGAGTGGGCGAGGCATATGTTAGTGAGTATTGTAGAGTTAATGAGAGTGTCGTGGTGGTCACCACTGACCTGTCATTACTTACCTACCTCCGCACTCACCCCTCCTACTGCCTACGACTGTCACCTACCTACTACTGACCCCCTCCACTTACCCCCATATTCCGCTAATCATTACCCCCCTACATGACAATGTGAACGAGTTGGTTCAAGCATGTGGGAACCTCACCTGGGAGCACAGCTTGCACAGAGGATCCATCTGGTACTTAGCAGCTAGCTGGTATACTTGGAGAGCCAGCTGAACCCCCGGCAGCTGGCTGTGGTTGAGGTATATATGATCTAGGAGCCAGTTGAAGGCTTCAGGAGGGTCTTCCGGAAGGTGCAGCAGGTCACCCTCGGCCAGGGGACCATACAGCATGGCCTCGAAGACTGGAGAACTTATGGCCAGGACCCAACGATGGACCTGCTCAAGCAGGAGACCAAGACCAGGATTAGTTGTGCTACCTCAGCAGCTAGCTCATTCTGTGAGCGGAAATAAAAAAAAGCTAGATTACAGAGGTTACAAAGGGTCTTTACCAAGCAGACTCTTGGATGTCACTACCGTCCGGCTCCGGCTGGGTTACCAGTATCTTTGGGAGACTAACTAAAACCAACTAACCAAACTAAATGTAAACTTTGCCAGGTGGACTATTGTCACAACCTGCGTCATTATGTACTGGAATGCGATCACATTAATGAATTCTGAGACAATTCACAAAGAAAAGTTTAATAAATGTCAAATTATTTTATCCACAATGGTTTATTACAGACCATTCTGGAAAAAATACCCTGACTTTGCTCACTGTAAGTGAAGCATTGCGTGTGTGTGACTTAATTCATATCTGAATCAATGGTTGATTACGACTGTGATCAGATATGAACATGTAAGTTGTTCAGCGGCTGTTCCTGAACCCATTTTGTACCTCTAATCTTTTGACTATCTCCCAAACCATGGGTATAGTGTGCGTAATACTGATACTAAACTAAACTCTTTACCAAACCCTACCGGGCAAGACACAATGGAAAAAAGTCACTTTGTCTGCCTTTTAATAACAAAAAAAGGCCTTTTCTAGGTTATTCTAGTAATTTACCGTATGTATGATAATTATACTTGTGTGCCTATGCCTATATAAATTTACTTCTGGCTACATCATTACAAATTTTAGTTATTACATATACGATAATTACTTCTCAATACTATATGCTGATTCAAATTCAAGAAAAAGTGGCTCGTTACCACTTAACACATTCAACATAATTAAGATAAGATAAGATTTCGTTCGGATTTTGAACCCCTGGGGGTTAGCCACCCAGGATAACCCAAGAAAGTCAGTGCGTCATCGAGGACTGTCTAACTTATTTCCATTGGGGTCCTTAATCTTGTCCCCCAGGATGCGACCCACACCAGTCGACTAACACCCAGGTACCTATTTGCTGCTAGGTGAACAGGACAACAGGTGTAAGGAAACGTGTCGAAATGTTTCCACCCTCGGGAATCGAACCCGGGCCCTCCGTGTGTGAAGCGGGAGCTTTAGCCACCAGGCCACCGGGCCACCGGATTTGTATTCTCTTGAAAACACAATTCATTCATCATGTTAATACAAGACTTAATTGCAGTCTGATGATTTGAGATATCTTATAATTAAAAATGAAGTGTTTTGCCATATCCTGTGAGAATTTTATGGAGATGTCTCAAAGGTTGGATATTTGGTCACTAAGATATATGCTCTAGTGTATGGCCCTGTCTCTGTCCACACACTTTGTATTTTATGTCACTGATATCTCCATACAAACCGTACTGCCAGAGATACTTATATTCTAGCAGTAACACCAGTATTGCCAGAGATACTTATATTCTAGCAGTAACACCAGTACTGCCAGAGATACTTATATTCTAGCAGTAACACCAGTATTGCCAGAGATACTTATATTCTAGCAGTAACACCAGTACTGCCAGAGATACTTATATTCTAGCAGT
>NW_026466227.1:0-14631 GCF_026875155.1 Cherax quadricarinatus
AAATTTTAAAAAGCAAAAAAAAAAAAATTTAAAAAATTTTCTGCCGATTCCCTCGCAGTGCACCTGTGTTCAATGAGAATAGGATAGTTTTTGGGTCGAAGCGTTGCCACGCGAGAAGCTGCGTACAGCAACGCGAAACCCCCTGTATGGGTAGCTCTCACTGCTAGATGGAAGGCTCTCTCCCTCTCTGACACACTATGAAGCATTATTGAGGCTAATTTTTCCCTATTGGGCCACATCAGTGTGAGTTTTTTTAGATGTTGGTAGTTGTTGGTTTCAAAGCCTGTTAGATTATTCCAGAGCCTGGCTCCGTCAATAAACTTTTGGTCGTGATTCCAACACTGTTCTTTAATGTGTTGTGGGAGAATCGCTGTCATACAAGCTAACTGGATGACACACGTGAAGACAGGAAAGTAGGTATACATTACCTTGATAATTTGAAGAATTGCGAGAGTATATCTACTGAGCCGGCCATGGGCAAGGCTCGTCTGGTGCTCGCCTCGTCAACCAGGCTGTCGCTGCTGGTAGCGCAATATATATATATATATATATATATATATAATATATATATATATATATATATATATAATATATATATATATATATATATATATATATAGAGAGAGAGAGAGAGAGAGAGAGAGAGAGAGAGAGAGAGAGAGAGATTGAGATTTGAAATGCTTAACAATTCGCAAACAGGCGAAATTATTTACAAGCATTGTCACTACGTCCACAGCAGGACTCGAACCTACTAACTCTGTATCAGAGTCCACAATACTTTACCACACTCTCACTGGCCACAGACCAGCACAGTTACAAGAAGTGCACTTAAACCAGGTTCTTAAATCTCTCAGTGCGTCCCGCTAGGGTCGTATCTCTCTGGCTCCGACAATCTGGTGAGTTTATCCCTAAAACTTATCAGTTCCCCGAGAACCATTCCCGTTTTTCCCTAACTTCATGTTCGTGTTTTTCTCTTAATTCCGAGTGAGAGTGAGAGAATGAGAAAGAGACCTAGCTTTCTGGAGCGCTCTGCCTGTTTCAACAGTTTGAATAAATGACTGGTGTGGTACTGTATTCAAACAGTAGATCTAAGCCTGATAAACCAGACTATTACTAGTGACCGCACGCAATTGAGCGTACGAACAACTCGGCTGATCGGGCACTGACTTCAGGTATCTGTTCAATTTTCCTTTGAAGACAGCCAGGGGTCTATTGGTAAGCTCCCTTATGCATGATGGGAGGGTGTTGAATAGTCTGGGCCCCTGACATTTTTCTCTTATTACACTCACAGCATCTCTGCTTTTCACTGAGGATATATTGCACCGTCTACAGTGTTTTGCTTTCGTAGGGAATGATTTCAGATTGCAGATTTGGGACAAGTCCCTCTACGATTTTTCAGGTGAAAATTATGTCGTCTCTCGTCTGCGTTCCAGGGAGTATCAGCTCAAGAGACTTCAAACTTTCCTAGTAATTAAGATGCTTGACTGAATTAATACTTGCAGTGAAGGTTCCCTATATATATTCTCTAGGTCTTGAATGGGGTTTTAGTGTACAGAAGTATTCCAGCCTAGAGACAACAAGTGATTTAAAGATCATCATCACTGGTTTGGCATCCCTTGTTTCGAAGGTTCTCATTATCCATCCTGTAATTTCCTCGCAGATCTGACAGTGTTGTGATCCTTGAAGGTGAGATCCTCTGACATTAGCACTCCCAAGTCGTCCACATTTTTTCACTCTATTGTGTCTCTAGAAGTTTGTAGAATACTCAGTTCTATTATTCCCTCAAGTTTTCCATAACTGTGTAACTGAAATTTGTCCTCATTGAACATCATACTGTTTTCCATGGTCCATTGCACTTAGAGATTTACCGTATCTTCACTGAATGACTCACATTCAGATTCTAGTATCGTCTGCAAGGAAGATACGATGCTATGGTTTACATCTATGTCCAATATGAGGATGGGGAAAAGGATGGGAGCGAGTACTGTACCTTGTGGAACAGGGATTTTCAACTGACAGCCTCTGATTTTACTGTACTTACCATTACTCTGTGTTCTATTCGTTAGAAAGTTAAAATCCATCTACCCACTTTTGCAGTTATTTTTTCAGCACGCATTTTTACGCTATTACACCATGATTGCATTTGTCGAAAGCTTTTGCAAAGTCTGTGTACACTACGTCAGCATTTCGTTTGTCCTCCAGTGCATCCAAGAACATGTCATAGTGGTCCAGCAGTTGCGAAAGGTAGGAACAACTTGCTCTAAACCAGTTACCCCTGTCTTGTGCTGTTGTTGGGAATCCAAAGTGATTGGCTTCTTGAAACATTTTCATTGATTTTTTTTGTGGGACGTTAGAGCTGTCGGTCTATAATACTTTGTTACTGCTTTGCTGCCACCTTTGTGGAGTGGGGCTATATCTATTGGTTTTACTGACTGTAGGATGACCCTCGTGTCCAGGCTCCCTCTCCCTCTTGCAGTTGTTGATGAACACGGAGCTCTGCCTGGGGAAGAGCGCATGGGCATGTTAAACAGTCAATAACTTTTCAGAGTTCAGTTGAGTTAGGGTTATGTCAGAAGCTTGGCATACATTAACATGCTTTTGAGGTTCGCTCATGAAAAATTCATTCGGATTGTCGATCTTTAGTCCGATTAATAGCACGCTAAACACATACTGAGACCTCAGTATCTTACTTATTTCTTTGCTGTCGTCCGTACAAGTCCATCGTTTGATCAAGGGCCCGATATTGGATGAGATTTTTTTGCCTCGTTTTTGGCATGTGGAAAGAAATCTTTTGAATTTCTTACAATTTCATATGAAGAGAATAAACACACACTCCTGAACTCTATGTTATAATAACGTGTCGTGAAGAGAAGGATAAACACACACTATCTTCTAAAGCAGCAGACTGGAAATCTAAACACATGTGCAGTATAATGTGATCCTTTATTGACAACGTTTCGCCCACACAGTGGGCTTTTTCAAGTCACACAACAGATCTGTTTGTGACTTGAAAAAGCCACTGTGTGGGAGAAACGTTGTCAATAAAAGATCACATTATACTGCACATGTGTTTAGATTTCCATTGTGTCGGTATTTTATACCATTTATTTCCAAAGCAGCAGATTATAGAGCATAGAATCGATGCCACGAACACAACTGAACAATAAAATAAATTCTAAGTTAGGAATAACATGCTTTAAAATTAATATATATATATATATATATATATATAATAATATATATATATATATATATATATATATATATATATATATATATATATTATATATATATATTCACGTTAGTACGTTCACTCACATTACGAGTGATACTGATCAATATAAAAATTCACGTTTAGTACGTTCACTCACATTACGAGTGATACTGATCAATATAACATTCACGTTAGTACGTTCACTCACATTACGAGTGATACTGATCAATATAACATTCACGTCAGTACGTTTACTCACAGTATGAATGATACTGACCAATGAAATCCCTCAATCGGACAAAATATAAATCTAATTCAACGATGATGCAGATGGCAGTTTTGAGTGGAAATAATTGGGAGAAGATGTGTACAGTTTCGAATGAAATTATTTGTGCTATGTAGAGAAGTTAACGAGGAGACAGAAATAAACACTAAATTTTGACTCAAACTAGTTTGTGGAAATTTGCAAGGTCGATTTTAACATGAATATTTTGTTTGTAGAATATATTCTGGGTGAGGAGAGATACAGAGACTAGCCTCTTTCCATGGTATATATTATATTGCTGTAAATGGCGCGTAAATACGTTTGGAGGATAGTTGATAATGTATTTGTGGTACACTGGAAATTTCAGGATATCTCATGAATTTAAAAAAAAGCAATCTACTGTACCAGAAAATGCTAGAGGGAGAGAGCCATCCAGAGCAAACACCTCATCCAGTACAGGACCTTCATTTAAAGGAGATGGAACATACACTGATGTCAATAAGGAAATGAGTGAAATACTGAAGTCAGAATATGACTGTGTTCCCTGACGTGCTCATCAGTCTAAAGACCAATGATCAAAACGAATTTTTCTTGACAAACTCATCATATCATGACACAAATATTGCTACACAGAATTATTAAATGTATATTCTAGCAAAAGCCACTGCAAAAATAATTCTGGACCACAACTAGAAGCACAGATTACAATGACCCAGGACTTAATAAGGATGGCACGGCAGGGCTGTTTCCTCGGGGCTTTGCAAGGTCCTAAGACTTGCTCAAGGTCCAAGGACCGAAAGTCTTTCTAATAAATATATCCTAGAGTTTTCTCACCTGCCTTTTTAACCAATTTGTCGGGATCTATTACCAAGGTTTATACCATAATTCAGTGTTGCACAAGCGGCTCTTTAGTTCACAGTTCTCTTCCAATTACGGTTGTACAGGCACAACGCCCCTTCAATACTCTAGGAAGAGTAAACAATATTCCCAAGATCAACAGTAACAAAAGTCCATTAAACAACGCCCAATCAATATTCTAGGAAGAGTAAACAATATTCCCAAGATCAACAGTAACAAAAGTCCATTAAACAACGCCCCTTCAATATTCTAGGAAGAGTAAACAATATTCCCAAGATCAACAGTAACAAAAGTCCATTAAACAACGCCCCTTCAATATTCTAGGAAGAGTAAACAATATTCCAAGATCAACAGTAACAAAAGTCCATTAAACAACGCCCAATCAATATTCTAGGAAGAGTAAACAATATTCCAAGATCAACAGTAACAAAATTCCATTAAACAACGCCCCTTCAATATTCTAGGAAGAGTAAACAATATTCACACGAACAACAAAAGTCTATCAAACAGTGAGTGTTTTATAAACAAAACCTCGAGTGCCATTTATTGTATTTTTTAATGACATTATTGATTTATTTATTAGCGATAAAGCCAGAATAAACCTACTTGAACAGTAGTTAAAGTTTTATTTGCGTAAAACATTTTATTAGTCTGATGCTGCAATATTTTGTTTCAGGAAGGTTTATTTTTGTTGCTCTTTATTTCTTTCTGCTTCTTATATGTGATAAACTTTTTTATTGGCAGAGAGAGGAGCCCAACGATGAGCACAGTCCCGGGGCCCAACGATGAGCACAGTCCCGGGGCCCAACGATGAGCACAGTCCCGGGGCCCAACGATGAGCACAGTCCCGGGGCCCAACGATGAGCACAGTCCCGGGGCCCAACGATGAGCACAGTCCCGGGGCCCAACGATGAGCACAGTCCCGGGGCCCAACGATGAGCACAGTCTCGGGCCCAACGATGAGCACAGTCCCGGGCCCAACGATGAGCACAGTCCCGAGGCCCAACGATGGGCACAGTCCCGGGGCCCAACGATGAGCACAGCCCCGGGGCCCAACGATGAGCAGTCCCGGGGCCCAACGATGAGCACAGTCTCGGGCCCAACGATGAGCACAGTCCGGGGCCCAACGATGAGCACAGTCCCGAGGCCCAACGATGGGCACAGTCCCGGGGCCCGACGACGAGCACAGTCCTGGGGGCCCGACGAAGAGCACAGTCCCGGGGCCCAACGATGAGCACAGTCCCGGGGCACGACGATGAGCACAGTCCCGGGGGCCCAACGATGAGCAGTCCCGGGGCCCAACGATGAGCACTGTCCCGAAGCCCGACGATGTGCACAGTCCCCGGGGGCCCCAAAGATGAGCACAGTCCCCGGGGCCAAACGATGAGCACAGTCCCGGGGCCCAACGATGAGCAGTCCGGGGCCCAACACTGCACAACCCTAGTTTCTTTACCCAAATCCTATGTCGTGTACAGCACATATTAATCAACCGTTTCATAATACGCGTATTATATAACTGCCTAACCTCTTTCTACATATAGTTCAATTAAAGGTCCCCCAAATTAGCTTTTACCCCTGGCACCCCGAAACTTACCTACTGTAGCGTTTAGGTCTCCCCACCACAATTACTCTCTAACTTGGCTCAAAATCCCTAAACATTCACCCAACATCTCCCCAGGTTTTTTAATTACACTTAATATAACCCAAATTTTTTCCCGTCCCCCCCTTATTTTAAAACCAAAAATAATTTAATTTATTGAATTCCCCCTTGGGTTTTTCCCTTTAAATGAATTTTTTCCAACATTCCCCCTATCCTTCCTTAGCCTCAGAAAAAACCCGACCTAATCCCAATTTTTTTTCTTCCCATGAAAATTTTTCTACCCCTTTAGTTTGTTTGGGCCCCCAAGGCCCGGTATCCAGCTTCTTTCCAGTTTTAATTTTTATAAAAAACTAATATATACTACAGCTACAGCATTCAAACATTCCCTTTAAAATTTGGGCTTTTTTTACAATTTGTAAAATTTTAAAGTTGCGGGGGTTACACGTCCCCTTGGGTCCGGCATTTTCGTCTTCTTTTACAAAAACTCAGGGGTTTCGAAGAATTATTTTCCAAATTCCCCCCGGGCATGAAAGGAAATATTAAAAACAAATATTAAGAAAAACAACGAAAACTGTGTGTGTTGTTGTGTGTGTGTGTGTGTGTGGTGTTTGTGTTTTGTGTGTGTGTGTGTTGTGGAAAGGTGGTGTGTGGGGTTTGTGTGTGGTGTGTGGTGTTTGTGTGTTTTTTGTGGGGTGTATGTGTGTGTGTGTGTGTGGGTGTTGTGTGTGTGTGTGTTGTTTGGGGGTGTGTGTTGTGTGTGTGTTTTTTGTGTTGTGTGTGTGTGTATGTGTGTGTGTGTGTGTGTATGTGTGTGTGTGTTTTGTGTATGTGTGTGTGTGTGTGTTTTAAGTTATTCTTTTAACATGACCGTTTACCTCATTCAGTACATAAAGAAAATAAAAGAAAGCCAGAAAAATGATAAATCACAAAGATTTGTAAATATAACTTGAATTATAATAAGAAAAACAACTGTTTCTGGTTCGGACAAAGTAATTACACACATTAGGCTCACTCGATGATTATATCTTTGAGGCCGGATATTTGGAGGTCCCTCCAATTTCCATTTCTTGCCTCAAATTTTTCGACCAAATCTCTGATATCTTCTTCTAGTCTTTTGTTCAGCGCGCGCGTCTTGAGAACCTCAATATACACGTAGACGTCATAGGCACCAATGACGAAACCGACTAGTAACATCCAAAGAACCTTTTCCGTAAGTTTTGAAATTTAGCCCTCTTCAGACATATGAAGAACCCAAGCCTACTCACTGAAGTTGAGCATAGGCCTGACCTTTACGCCGTATGAAGCCGTGCGGTAATATGTCCTAGTGACGGTGTGTACTAGTTCGCACTCCCAGCGCCCTGAATCACTCAAGTTGGCATTTGTGACTAGAAGTATATCATTTTGTTTTGTGTCAACATCCGCCACATGGAGATAGACGTGCGGTTATGGTACCAAGTGAGGTTAAGGTGACCCTCTGTCAACCTGCTTAGCTCCCGAGCGTGGCAACCTCAGGACCAGGTGGTCCCTTCGGCTATCCACATAGCGAAGATCTTGGCAGAGTCGTCGACCGTGTAGGAGACTACGTGGACAACGGTTGCGATGGCTGGACCAGTTTATGCCACGCACATCCATAGCCCTTGCTGCTCCACCTCGGCCCTCTCAATATGTAGGGTGTTACCGCCATCCACGTACACAAAACGCACCATGTAACTCGGTCTACGCTTTACTGCAATCCATTTATCGGTATTGTTTGTAAATAGTCACCGTGCTGTGATGCCAGTAGAAGTGGCGTTAGGTGCCTCTCTTATTACCGCTTCATATGCCTTTCCCTTCCTGCACTAGAACATGTGGTAGCTATGTAGTTAGCCCTGATGTTGCGGTCGCTGTAGATGATACTATTTCGTATCACTGTCTCTGTCTCTAGGGAAACCATGCCGCATGGGCGGTCATTGCACACGTCTGTTCTCTCCGAGTAGCCAGAACAGCCTATTCCCAGGGTAGAAGGGGGCGGATTATTGCACTTCCTAACAAAGATACCAACTCCCCGTCACAGGGCTTGGAACAGCTTTTCAGTTCCCAGCCTGACCATTCACCGTTCCTTGGAGTGGTCATTAGGTCCAGAGGAGGTGTCACTTGCTTAGAGCAAATGAAAAAACTTAATTCCAAGATAAAATTCCGACGTATCTTAAATTTTCGACTTGCTTTAATTCGTGAGAGAGTACTATCGGCTGTTTCTTGTAATGGAAACACAGGAGGATATAAACAACGCCGTAAGCAACCCTTTTTCATAATTCATCCTGACCACAAGTTGCACAATATCACTTCCAACATACGTCTCATCATGTATGTATATAAAAGAATCGTTAGTCAGGTTCCTAGAGATACCCATTTTATACTTATCTACGTATATAATAAACTTAGTTTTACAGTTTTAAATCTGACTTAACGAAGTGGTTCCGGATAGGTAGTGTTATATAGCGCAAATAGACGCCTCCACAGCACTATCCTTGCCCATGGATCCAGATACTGAAAATATCTTTGTCCAGGGCGAGGAAGGTTTTTATCTATCTTATGTCCCAAGGAAACTGTGGAATTTTTGCTAACACATGAAGGTATTTAGGAGGTTCGGGTTTTTTCCTCCTCCTGTACGGTTGATACAACAACTGGCTGTTCCTCTTTTCTTTGGTTTTTTAATAAGAGTTATGTTGAGGTGCGTAGTTACATCAAAATATAACTTCATCTGCGGCACTCTTTCCTGAGGGTCTATTTTTTACTATCACATAATCTGGATATTAAGTATAGTTTAAAGTATGACAACTACCAATCTAACTTTATACAAAGGTTCGTGGGTTAAGTGTGTGATTATAGGCCTCTGAGGAGTCATCATGATACATAAGCCACTGATCCTCCACCCCTACTATAGTGTAGGATGCGTACCGGGAATAAGGGATGTAGTCACCCTCCTTGAATTTATCCATGTACTCTAGACGATACTTTTCTATACGGATCATTTTCTACCAGCCTATCGGGAGTGAACCACCACATGCACAGGGCTATAGATTCATTGAGATTATTCCATTGCCTTAAGTGGAAACGGAATTTTCTGATGTTTTTTCTTCCTGCGAGACATAGTGATATGTGCGGACTCATTTCTCCGCTGGGTTACGTCCACTAGCATTTTAACACCTAAATCACCGCAAACCTTTCCTTGTGGGTATGGACTGTAAACTTTGCTGTAGTCTGATGTGATATTATACTTAGGTTTTTTTAAGAGAACTACAGCTCTTCTCAACAAGTCTGACTTGACCTAACTTTCAATATTAGATTTTAAATGTCTGAGGAAAATTTTCTAGCGAATAATGTGTGTTCCGCGGTAGTTCTTACTTTCAAAACTGTAGAGGAAATTGCACCGCGTCTCATTCGTTTATCTTTAGAACAGAAGGAACATAACAGAGTTATTTTTTAAATGTAAGAATCAACGTAACACCACAGATTCTGGCTATTGTAATAATTATCTTCATCTGCGGTAGCCCGACATTTGTTTTCGTTGAAGTATAAATCATTGCTGGGCAAAAATGTCGTTGTGATCCTGTTGCTGGTGAATGCTGACCAGGGCATGCAGAGCTTCCCTCTGTGGCTCCATGTGACATCACCGGTGTACTGGTAAGGAAAGGTCTTGCAGTTCGAAGCGTAGAAATTAACCTCTCTGCGTGGCACTGGGAGTTCAAGACACGAAAAATGAGAGGGGCTCGATTTGATTCTGAGTCACCCTTGGATGTTACCAAATTATGCTTAGTTTTAGTGAGTGACCAGTAGCGTGGAAAGAATGGATATTTCAGAGCAAGTTCATATACTTAATCGACACCGAACTGAATCCGTAACGTGCCAGAGCATTGGATGGAGGTGTCTCGGTACTGTTTATATCCACTATGACCTCTTAACCGATGGGAAGCGGATTCATGTACACTACTTCCCGGATGCCTCTGTTCTCCACACACTTCAACTCGCCACTTTTGAGATCAAAACCCGAGGCGTGATCACACTTAATGACAATTATGTGTCTCGTTCCCACCAAAACTTGCATACATTAAGTAACCTCTCGAGCATTTTATAAACCTGACGTGGATGCAATTCATTTTAGAATATCTCCCTGCATCTCCGTCCATTTTAGATCATCTGTGTTGATCACTTTACTACTTACAAGAAGGCTCAATGGAGGATGGTAAAGCTAGATATTAGGCGGCGCTTATGGACAATTTAAGGTTCAAAATCAGGTATACCAGCTGCCGGAGGAAACTGGGTTTCTTGGGGACTCACCTTGGCATCACTGCCCACAGACTTTGCCAGGGTTTATCTTTGGGTAACTGGACAAATCCGTGGATGCAACGTATACAGCGCCGTTATACTGATCAAAAGCCACCAAGACGGTGCCGTTAAAAGTCGTTATGTGAGCCCATTTGGGTTAGCGTAGTGTCTCAAATGTGAGGACGTTGTACTCTACTATGGGTGTTTACGTACTACCTGCGTAATAGAGGACAGCTTTGTTAGGATATACTTCCAGTTACCAAGCTGAGCCATCTGTACAACATAGTCACCCACCCAGAGTCCTTCACACTCCTTTCTCTGTTGATCCTATAGTGCTTGTGGGATCCACTCTCCATTCTTTCCTCATGACCTAAATGTACTCCGGATTTTTTAAAGTTTAATTTAATCACGTCGACTAACGTCTAATCCGGTGAGAGTAGCATGTTGAAGTGGAAACTCTCTAATTCTCTTACATCAGACAACCGAAGGCGGAACATAAGTGAGACGAAGGTACTTGCTTTGGGAATAACGAAGGGAGAAATATTTATGAAAATTTTGCCTTCTTACTGGTAGGGAAGCCTATGGGATTTTGATTCCGTTGCGTACCACGTCAATGGCACGAAAGGTTCCTCAGGAGTGAAGGCCGCCCTTTGATGACGTAGGAAGGAGATTCACACGTCAGTCATGGGCACATCACAGGGGTAAGAAGAGCTCATAGCTCTCAGGGGTTTCAGAGCTGTTGTCCCCAATCAATTTGTATGAAGTGACGTTTATCTTAACGGTGCAGGCGGGGCCCAAGTTAGAGTGACGGTATATACACTCGTCCTCACACAAGGTTTATTCCCTCAAGTCAATACTGTCGAATTCCTCGCCAGAGGTAGTGCTGCGAACTGTCTCAGCACTGGACACAGCCCCACGTAGCACACCTCCCCACTCCTATTTTTTTCCGAGATACAAAAGGGCTCGGGCATCATACCTTTGGGGTTCCGACAGTAGTTTCTATTAACCTCTAGCCTGAAGCCGGGGAAGTTGTTCGGGTCGTACATAACAGGTACTCTACGACCTCTATGCTGGTCCATGTATAAACTGAGGCTTCTATCCATTTCATACAGTTTCTTTCCACAAATAATTCCGACTCTGCTTGATGACAGTATGAATGCCACCCACGTAATCCTGTCCGAGAACTGTCATACGACACTCCCTCTCCCTCCACGAATCATCATAGTCTGCAAACATATATCTGTAGCTTTCTTCCAAGAGAAAGCTAAGGGATGATACTCCCACCATCAACAAACTCATCAACAAAGTCATCAACAAACTCACCAATAAAACTCTCGCTTCTCTGACTCGCATTTTGTTTTAAGTAGAAAATGAAGCGCAAGACATAAGAAGATTATGAATATTCTGTCAACGACTTACGACAGCACATTTATTTTCATATACGTTTATATATAGGTATATTAGATTTTAAGCGATGTTGGTATTAGTAGTTGGTGGTGAGGTAGAAGTGGTGATGGTGGTATAGTTGTAGCTGGTGGTGGTGGTAGTGGTGATGGTGGTGGTGGTGGTAGTGGTGATGGTGGTGGTAGTGGTGATGGTGGTGGTAGTGGTAGTGGTGATGGTGGTGGTAGTGGTAGTGGTGATGGTGGTGGTAGTGGTGATGGTGGTGGTAGTGGTGGTGGTGGTGGTAGTGGTGGTGGTGGTAGTGGTGGTGGTGGTAGTGGTGATGGTGGTAGTGGTGGTGGTAGTGGTGGTGGTGATGGTGGTGGTGGTGGTAGTGGTGATGGAAGTGGTGGTGGAAGTGGTGGTGGTAGTGGTGATGGTGGTAGTGGTGATGATGGTAGTGGTGATGGTGGTAGTGGTGATGATGGTAGTGGTGGTAGTGGTGATGGTGGTAGTGGTGATGGTGGTGGTGGTAGTGGTGATGGTGGTAGTGGTGATGTGGTTGGTAGTGGTGATGGTGGCGGTGGAAGTGGTGATGGTGGTGGTGGTAGTGGTGATGGTGGTGGTAGAACTGTAGTGGGGTATGGTGGAAGGAGATGTTAGTGATGTGGTAGTAGTGGTGATGGTGGTATAGTTGGTGGTGGTAGTGGTGATGGTGGTAGTGATGGTAGTGGTGGTAGTGGTGATCGTGGTAGTGGTGATGTGGGTGTAGTGGAGATGGTGGTGGTAGTGGAGATGGTGGTGGTAGTGGTGATGGTGGTAGTGGTGATGATGGTGGTAGTGATGATGGTGGTAGTGGTGATGGTGGTTGTTGCAACCCTGAATGGGTTTGCAATATAATGTATATATGATATGATATAATGTATATTACCTTTTCATATAATTTTATATTGCTTATATTTGCGATAATAGCTAAATCGTAAATGTATTGCTTTATATTGTTAGTTGACTTAGCTTCCTTTGTTAGGTAGGTATGTTACATATTATGTGCTCAGTTCAAGTCTTGATTGTCTAACTACTGTAATATCGCTTGTGGCTCGTTTCCCTGCCGGCTTCTCGTTGTTACTGAGCAGCAGCTGTCCACCGAGCTATCACGTGATCGAGTGGGGGTGTCCTCACCTCGCCTGAAGTATTCAGTCTGGTCTAGACTCTCTTGGTGGTTGGACAGATTGTCTGTCTCATTATTCTTGTTAGTTCTGTAGAACTCTGTTCACAGAACATTGTATAGACTTAGTGATTTTCGACATTGTACTGAGGTTGTGTGTCACATAGACACTCAAAACATCTCAGGTCCTGAGCTGTAGCTTCTGACCTACTAACTTGTACTGGTATCTGTGTATTATCACAGTCGGGGATTTCTTATGCTGAACTTAGATTCAGTAAGTAGTATGGAGTTTTGTGACTTTTGTGGAGGATCTGCAGATGGTCCCTACTTAGAGTCGTTATATTATCTCCTTGTTCCCGATTCTGTGTCGCAGTTGCTTGTTATATTGTTATTGGGCTTAGCATTCTTTTTATTGTTCAAGCAGACTGTTCTGATTGCCAGTTGGTCAAGAAGTGTAGTTTATTTTGAGGACTTTGTCAGTCACTTGTTTAAGTCTAGTCGAGTCGTGAGACATAGCGAACTACTTAGAGCACTTACACACATACACACAAACTTACTTGTACATATTGTAAATATCTTATTAAATGTTAATGTACCAGACGGTACTTAAGAATTACAAATGTGATATGTGCTTTCAGCACAATAATATTGTACTCGAGAGAAGTGATATTTTAATTACTGTGATTAATTTAATTTAATGTGATATACGCCTAGACAACTTAATAACTAATAAATTTATTAAATTTTAATTTCTCTAGTTAGTAGCCTACCAGTTGTAATCCTGAAGCACTATTGAATCATACTGAATTCTAATGGATAATTGGACAAGGATACTGACTACTTGTTACGAAAACCCAGTAACAGGCTGGATGCTAGAAGGGCAGTTCTTTCTAGTATTCACTGGAGATCTCTAAGCTTTTAGAATCGCGTTTTTTGTAACAAATGGGGGTCTGTCTGGGAGGCTCTTGATCCAAGGTGTTGGAGAAATTTTCCAGTTTGACATACTAGTAACTCTATGATCAAACACTTTGAGTACTTTCCTAATCTGAAGACTTTGAGTTTAGTCTTGTACAACATACCAGGTGGATGTATGTACTTAACTGAGTCTCTTGATCCAAGGAGATGGAAATACTGTTTATGAGCTCTAGCTCTAAGACAACTAACACTAAAATTCCTATTAGGATTATAGTTTCCCATAATCACTCTCTCGTAGTACATTTATTTTCGTGATGTATGCCAAAGTGAAACAGTTAATTAATACTCTGACTTTGTCTGAGTTAAGTACATTAAAACTTCAGACGTGTTGGCGAGTAGCCAAATATCTCGGTGTGACGTATAACAGGAATTACACCGCAGAAACTGTCAGAGCATTAATTAAAATATATTGTTTCCTGCTCATACAGAGATGTCTGATTATGATTCAGATTCAGAAAGCCTAGTGTCACAATTAGGAAGTATGACTATTTGATTGAAGTAGAAGAAAGAGCAACGAAGGCAGAAGTTTCTGAGCCTAGTGAACCTCCGCTCACACCTTCCCGCCTCACTGACACAATAGTACAGAGTGTAGCTGGTTGGATGACTCAGCCTAATACTAGTACTGTGTATGCTACACCTGCATCTACTTATCCTAGACCAGATCTAGACTCCCTAGGGACGGCTGGACGAAGTTTCCGACCTAAGGACAGTCCAGAAAGACATGTTAATTTCCTTACTCCTCCATTACCCACTGGTCCTATCTCTCAGGAACAATTTGAGAGGTTGGAATGCCTCATTATGTTGCAGACTGCACAAATAGAGGCAAGGGAAATTGAACGAAGATTTTTCCCGAGAGAAAATTTTCG
>NW_026466228.1:0-13956 GCF_026875155.1 Cherax quadricarinatus
CATATTGTTTTCTGCAGCCCTAAAAAGTTTTTGGTTTGTGTTGCCTGGAGTTTTTGCTGTCTGCAATGGAAGACATGTCATGAGATTGGGTGTCATCTGCAAAGGAAGACACGGTGCTGTGGCTGACATTCCTTGTCTATGTCGGATATAAGGATGAGGAACAAGATGGGAGCGAGTACTGTGCCTTGGGGAACAGAGCTTTTCACCGTAGCTGCCTGGACTTTACTCTGTTGACGACTACTCTCTGTGTTCTGTTAGTGAGGAAATTATAGATCCATCGACCGACTTTTCCTGTTATTCCTTTAGCGCGCATTTTGTGCGCTATTACGCCATGGTCACACTTGTCAAAGGGCTTTTGCAAAGTCTGTATATATTACATCTCATTCTTTTTGTCTTCTAGTGCATTTAGGACCTTGTCGTAGTGGTCCAATAGTTGAGACAGACAGGAGCGACCTGTTTCTAAACCCATGTTGCCCGGGGGTTGTGAAAACTGATGGGTTTCTAATGCGTGGTGATCTTGCTTCTTAGGACCCTTTCAAAGATTTTTTATGATATGGGATGTTAGTGCTATTGGTCTGTAGTTCTTTTGCTGTTGCTTTACTGCCCCCTTTGTGGAGTGGGGCTATGTCTGTTGTTTTTAGTAACTGGGGGACGACCCCCGTGTCCATGCCCCCCTTCCATAGGATGGAAAAGGCTGTGATAGGGGCTTCTTGCAGTTCTTGATGAACACAGAGTTCCATGGGGTCTGGCCCTGGGGCAAGAGTGCATGGGCCAATGTCATTTATCGCCTGTTCGAAGTCATTTGGCGTCAGGATAACATCGGATGGGCTTGTGTTAATCAAATTTTGTGGCTCTCTCTTTAAAAAATTCATTTTGATCTTCGACTCTCAGTCTGGTTAGCGGCTTGCTAAAAACTGAGTCATATTGGGACTTGATTTAGCTCACTCATTTCCTTGTTGTATCTGTGTAGGACCCATCTTGTTTAAGTAGGGGCCCAATATGGACGTTGTTCTCGATTTTGATTTGGCATAGGAGAAGAATACTTTGGGTTTCTTTCGATTTCATTTATGGCTTTTAGTTTTTCCCCGCGATTCCTGACTCCTAAAGGATTCTTTTAGCTTAAGTTCGATGCTTGCTTTTTCTCTGACCAGTGTCTCCCTACGCATTTCAGATATATTGACCTCTTTTAGCCGCTCTGTTTATTCTTTTCCGTCGCCTGTAAAGGGAGCGCCTGTCTCTTTCTGTTTTACATCTTCCTCCTTTTTTCTTAGAGGGAATAACCCTTTGTGCATACATCGAGTGCTACCGAGTTAATCTGTTCTAGGCATAAGTTGGGGTCTGTGGTTGCTTAGTATATCTTCCCAGCTTATATCGGTTGGGACTTGGTTTACTTGGTCCCACTTTATGTTTTTGTTATTGAAGTTGAATTTTGGGTTTGAATGCTCCCTCGTGACTAATCCCCTTTTGTCGGTCTGGGGCTCCGCGCATACATGACTGAACCTCAATTATGTTGTGATCTGAGTATATTGTTTTTGATATGGTGATATTTCTTATCAGATCATCATTGTTAGTGAAGAGAGGTTTTAGTGTATTCTCCAGTCTAGTAGGCCCCTATTATTTGCTGGTTTAAATTGAATTTTGTGCAGAGATTTAAAAGCTCGCGGGGAGTGTGAGTTTTATCAGAGCTGCCCCCTGGGGTTATTTCTGCAACAATTTTTATTTGCTATTTTTCCTCCATTTTAGGTGCTTAAGTTTTTAAATCCCCCAGGAGCAAGATGTTGGGTGCAGGAGCTGGAAGGTTTTCCAGACAGTGGTCAATTTTTAACAGCTGTTCCTGGAATTTGCTGGGATGTTGCATCGGAGGCTTGTAGACTATCACAATGACTAGGTTTTGGTTCTCGACCTTTACTGCTAAACTTCCACTACATCATTTGAGGCATTTAGCAGTTCTGTGCAAACAAGTGACTCTGCAATGTACAGGCCAACCCCCCTTTTGCCCGTTCACTCTGTCACATCTGTATAGGTTGTAACCTGGGATCCATATTTCGTTGTCCAAGTGATCCTTTATGTGGGTCTCAGTGGAAAGCCGGCGAAACATTGCCTTTGCCTCTGCAAGCAGTCCACGGATGAAAGGTATTTTGTTGTTTGTTGCTGGCTTTAGACCCTGTATATTTGCAAAGAAGAATGTTATCGGACTGGTGGTATTGTTGGTACTGGGGGGGGATTTTTTTTTTCCGGCATTAGTATCTGTATCTGTTGGTTTGGAGTGGAGGCCATCGACTGTGGTTCCACTCCAGGAATGACTGGATTTGGTGTACGATTTCTGCCGATTTCCTGCCAGTTTTTTTTTTCCCTTTCCCGACACTAAAAAACCTCTCCCTCTTGAGTGGCGTGGCTACCCAGGGTTTTTCCCATGGCCTGGATGTTTTGTATCTTTTTGTCCCCTTTAGATGGTATGCCTGGCAATTTTAAATTATAGCACAGTCTTTTTCCTTACTGAAGAGGTACACAGTTCAGGGTGAAAAAAGCTTACAGGAAGGGAGTTTTGCATTTTCCTGTTGTCATATGGGCATGGCATTTTTTAGGGTGGTCATAGTTGCACGTCCCATCTGTTTTTCCAGATTTCCCATGCCAGCAGATACCGAGTGCATAGTATGTGCACAGGCTTGGTTTCCGTTTGCCTTGGTTTCTGTGACTGTATTCCCTGTTGGGGCATGTTTCCCTGTCTTACTTCTATCCTCCCTAGCACCAACAATGGAGCTCCCACCATTTGTTTTTGGTATATTATCCTCACTATTGCTAGTGGAGTCTTCACTTGTTTGCTATTTCTGCGTAAATTCTAGTTTTGCCAATATTGGTTTTATCTTATCTTTGACTACACTTGTTTTCCCACTATGGCTCCTGTCCCCTATGCGGTCATTCATATGTATTCCTTCCTGCGTATTATCCCGACTACTGGACAAAAATTCTCCAGCTTTCACCATTACTGTCTCCCAGGACAGCATCTCCAGCATCCCCATTACTGTCTCCCAGGGGACAGCATCCCAGCTTCACCATTACTGTCTCCACCAGGACCAGCACCTCCAGCTTCACCCATTACTGTCTCCCACGGAACACAAGCCCTCCAGCTTCCACCATTACTGTCTCCCCCAGGGACAGCACTTAAGTAATCAGCCCCCATCTTTACTGTACCAGGACACATCTCCAGGCCTTACAGATTCCTGACTACATGCCAGTATCAAGGGCAGTACCATTCAGCCCGGACTTTTTATGTTCCCATCTGGTTGTAGAAAGCTTCAGTTTTCATGAAACCTCTTTGATTTGACCTCTTTAATACCCTGAGATTTTAGTCCCACAGATTTATCTCATTTGGGCATACCCAAAAACACTTCCCTGTTTTAAATACGCTTGTACTAGTTCTAGGATATCTGCACAAGGGGCTGACAACCAATTACACAAAATGACAATTATGCATGTGGAACCCGTATTTTGACTGACCACAACTAACACACAGCTTCCAATAGTGATTTGAATGGTTTATTTACTAGCAAATCAACTAGCAAACCTCTTGAATATTCTATAATAAAACCTGCTAGTGGTGCACAACGAAACCGTTTTGAAACCAGCCAAGGTTTCGTACCATCAAGGGTTCGGACCAGTCAACGGTTCGACCAGTCAAGGGTTCGGACCAGTCTATCTGATCTGATCATGGTTCACATATTTAAACCATACTGGTGCGGTGATTTGAGCGTAACCCAATGAAGGATCAACTGGAAAAATCTTACCCGAGGTAATATGTGATTGATTATACAAATGTAATAACTCAAGTTGAAGAGCCTGACTGCTGGCACTCCTACCAATGACGAACGGTCGAGCCCTCCACCCTTTTTATCCAATCGCTTGTATCTACTTCTCTATTTTTTTTTTTTTTTCCGTCTCCACCACAAATAAATGCTATATATACTATATTGACTGGTTGCAAATTTGGATGTGGTGGTATCATTAAGTGTGGTAATCTAATAAAGTACCTGGGAGTGTGGTGGTACAGTAAGAGTGGTAGTGTAATAAAGTACCTGGAGGAGTGTGGTGGTACAGTAAGAGTGGTAGTGTACTAAAGTACCTGGCGAGTGTGTGGTACAGTAAGAGTGGTAGTGTACTAATAAAGTTCCTGAGAGTAGTGGCGGTACAAGTAAGTGTGGTGTGGTAATAAAGTACCTGAGAGTTGGAGTTACAGTAAGTGTGGTAATCTAATAAAGTACCTGGAGAGTGTGTGGTACAGTAAGATGTAGTGTAAATAAAGTACCTGGAGAGTGTGGAGGTACTGTAAGATGGTAGTGTAAATAAGAGTACCTGGAGATGTGGTGGAAACAGTAAGAGTGGTAGTGTAATAAAGTACCTGATATGTGTTGGTACAGGAAAAGGGTAGTGTAATAAAGTACCTGGAGAGTGTTGGACAGTTTAAGTAAGTGTTGTAGGTGTAATAAATACCTGGAAGTGTGGTGGTACAGTAAGAGTGGTAGTGTAATAAGTAACTGGAGAGTGGTGGTGGTACAGTAAGTGTGGGTAGTGTAATAAAGTACCTGGATAGTGTTGGAGTACAGTAAGAGTGGTAGTGTAAAAAGTAACGCAGGAGATGTGGTGGTACAGTAATTGTGTGGTAGTGTAATAAAAAGTAACCTGATAGTGTGTGAGTACATAAGAGTTGTAGTGAAATAAAGTAACTTGAGAGTAGTGGTGGTACAGTAAGTTGTTAGAGAATTAAATGTTACCTGGAAAGTGTGGTGGTACAGAAAGAGTGGAAGTGTAATAACGTACCTGGCGAGTAGGTGGTAGGTACAGTCATGATGGTAGTGTAATAAAGTACCTGGAGATGTGTGTGGTACAGTAAAGAGGGTAGTGTAAATAAAGTAACCTGGAGAGTGAGGTGTTACAGTTACGTGTGTAAACTAATAAAGTTACCTGGGAGAGTGGGTGGTGGTACAGTAAGAGTGGTAGTGGTAATAAAATTACCTGAGAGTGTGGTGGTACAGTAATAGTAGGTAGTGTAAATAAAGTACCTGGAGAGTGTGGTGGTACAATAAGATTGTATGTAAATTAAAGTACCTGGATTTAGTGTGGTGAGACACAGTAAGAGTGGTAGTGTAAAAAGTACCTGGAGAGTGTGGTGGTACAGTAAGTGTGGTAGGTAAATAAAGTACCTGGGAGTGTGGTGGTAAAGTAAGTGTGGTAATCTAATAAAGTACCTTGAGAGTGTGATGGTACAGTAAGAGTGGTATTGTAATACAGACCTTGGAGAGAGTGGTGGTACAGTACTGTTGGTAGTGTAATAAGATACCTGAGAGTGGTGTGGTACAATAAGAGTGGTAGTGAAATAAGCACCTGATAGTGTGGTGGTACAGTAAGAGTGTAGTGTAATAAAGTACTGGAGAGTGTGTGGTACAATAAGTTTGGTAGTGTAATAAAAACCTGGAGAGTGTGGTGGTACATAAGAGTGGTAGTGTAAAAAATAAAGTACCTGGAGGATAGTGGTGGGTATCAGTATGATTGGTAGTGTAATACAGTAGCCTGGATGTGTGGTGGTACAGTAGAGGTGTATGTAATAAAGTACCTGGATAGTGTGGTTACAGTAAGAGTGGTAGTGTAAATAAAGTACCTGGATAGTGATGTGTACAGTAAGAGTTGGTAGTGTCATAAAGTACCTGGAGTGAGTGAGGTGGTACAGTAAGTGTGGTAAACTAATAAAGTACCTGGAGAGTGTGGTGGTACAGTAAATGGTAGTGTACTAAAGTACCTGAGAGTGGTGGGGTACAGTAAGAGTGGTTAGTTAATAAAGTACCTGATAGTGTGGTGGTACAGTAGAAGTTATGTAATAAAGTACCTGAGATGTGTGGTGTACAGTAAGTGAGGTAAGTGTAATAAAGTACCTGCAGATTGTGTGGTACAGTAAGAGTTGTAGTGTAAAAAGTACCTGGAGAGTTGGTGGTACACTATGAGCAGGTGTGGTAATTAAAGTACCTGGATAGTGTGGTGGTGTACAGTAAGATGTGAAGTGTCATAAAGCACCGGATAGTGGGTGGTAGCAGTAAGAGTGGAAAGTGTACTAAAGTACCTGATATTGTGGTGGATACATAAGAGGTGGTAGTGTAATACAGTACCTGGAGTGTGTGGTGGTAACAGTAAGTGTGAGTAAACAATAAAGTACCTGGAGAGTTGTGGTGGTACAGTGAGGTGGAATGTATAAAGTACCTGGAGAGTGTGGTGGTACATAAGAGTGGTAGTGTAATAAAGTACACTGAGAGTGTGTGGGTTTTACAGTAAGTGTGGTATGAAAAAGTACTGGAAGAGTAGTGGTGGTACTAGTAAGAGTGGTAGTGTAAAAATTACTGGAGAGTGTGGGGTACAGTCAGAGTGGAGTGTAAATAAAGTACCTTGAGATGTGGTGTACAGTAAGAGTGGAGTGTAATAAAGTACCTGGAGAGTGGGTGTACAGTAAGTGTGGTAGTGTAATAAAGTAACCTGAGAGTGTGGTGGTTACAGTAAGATGGTAGTGAATAAAGTACCTGGAGAGTGTGGTGGTACAGTACGAGTGTAGTGTAATAAGTAGCCTGGAGAGTGTGGTGGTACAGTAAGAGTGTAAGTGTAATAAAGTCCCTGGAGAGTGTGGTGGTACAGTAATAGAGGAAGTGTAATAAAGTACCTGGAGAGTGTTGGGTACAGTAAAGATGTAGTGTAATAAAGTACCTGGATAGTGTGGTGGTACAGTAAGATGGTAGTGTAATAAAGTACCTGAGAGTGGGTGGTACAGTAAGATGTAGATGAAATAAGTACCTGGAGAAGTGGTGGTACAGTAAGATTGGTAGTGTAATAAAGAACCGATAGTGTGGTGAGTACAGTAAGTGTGTATGTAATAATTTACCTGCCTGAGATGTGGTGGTACAAGTAATAGTGGTATGTAATAAAGTATCCAGGAGGAGTGTGGTGGTACATGTAGAGAGGTATGTAAATAAAAGTACCTGGAGAGTTGTGGTGGTACAGTAAGATTGTAGTGTAATAAAGTACCTGGAGAGTGTGGTTGGTACAGTAATGTGTAGTGTAAATAAAGTCACCCTGGAGAGTGTGGGGTACAGTAAGAGTGGTAGTGTAATAAAGTACCTGGAGAGTGGGTGTTACGTAGAGTGGTAGAGTAATAAAGTACCTACCTGAAGTGTGGTGGTAACAGTAGAGTGGTAAGTGTAATAAAGTACCTGGAGATGTGGGGTACAGTAAGTTGGTAGTGTATAAACTACCTGGAGATTTTGTGGTACAGTAAGAGTGGTATGAAATAAAATACCTGGATAGTGTGGGGATGCAGTAAGTGTGTTAGTGTAATAAGTACCAGAAGAGTGTGGTGGTACAGTAAGTGTGGTAGTGTAATAAAGTACCTGGATAGTGTGGTGTGCCAGTTAAGTGAGGGAAGTGTAATAACGTAACCTGGAGAGTGGTGGGACAGTAAGAGTGGTAGTATAATAAAGTAACCGGAGAGTGTGGTGGTACAGTAAGAGTGTAATGTAATAAAGTACCTGGAGAGTGTGTGCACAGTAAGTGTGGTAGTTTAATAAAGTACCTGAGAGTGGTGGTTGGTACAGTAAGTTGGTATGAAATAAAGTACTGGAAGAGTGTGAAAAACATTAAAGTGGTAGTGTTAATAAAGTAACGAGATTGTGGTGTTACAGTAAGTGTGGTAATCTAATAAAGTACCTGAGAGTGTGGTTGTACAGTAAGAGTGGTAGTGTAATAAAGTACCTGGAGAGTGGGGATGTACATAAGAGTGTAGTGACATTAAAGTACCTGATGAGAGGTGTGGAACAGTAAAGATGGTAGTGTAATAAAGTCCCTGAGAGTGTGTGTGGATCAGTAAGGTGTGGAGGTAGTGTAATAGAAGACCAGGAGAGTTGGGTGGTACAGTAAGTGTGGTAATCTAATAAATTACCTGGAGAGTGGAGGATGGTACAGTAAGAGTTGTAGTAGTAATAAGAGTACCAGAGAGTGTTGTGGTAACAGTAAGAGTGGTAGTGTAAATACAGTACCTGGAGAGGGGTGTACAGTATGAGTGGTTGTGTAATAAAGTACCTGATATGTGGTGGTGGCAGTAATGTGGAAAGAAATAAAGTACCTGGAAGGTGACATTAAGTGTGTAGTGAAATAAAGTACCTGGATAAGTGTGTGGTGCAGTAAGTGTGGTAGTGTAATAAGTACCTGGAGAAGTGTGGGGTGAACAGTAAGATTGGTGGTATAATAAATACCTGGAGAGTGTGGTGGTACAGTAAGAGTGGTAATGTAATAAATAACCTGGAGAGTGTGGGAGGTACAGTAAGTGAGGGTGAGTGAAATAAAGTACCTGTATAGTGTGGGCGTGGTGGGTGGTGTGTTGTGCTGGAGAACATGGAGATACAGTTGACCATATTGTAAGTTATTCCCTGGAGTAGCGCCAGGTCCATTTCGGTCTCGTTTGGACACCAAACAAGGGCCAGCCTCCACCATCCTCTTGATGCTCTCACACATCCCACGAAGATGATCAATCTGTGGACAGTTACCACCATTATCACCTCTTCACAGTGTCACTACCATTATCACCTGTGTACAGTGTCACTACCATTATCACCTGTGTACAGTGTCACTACCATTATCACAATTGTCACCATGAACAGTGTCAGCATCATTATCATCATGCACAGTGTCAGTACCTTTATCTCCATGTACAGTCTCAGTACAATTATCACTCAAGTACAGTGTCAGCACCATTATCACCACGAAAAGTGTCAGTACCATTATCACCTTTACATTGTCAGTAGCATTATCACCATGAAGAGTGTCTGTACCATTATCAACATGTACAGTGTCAGCACCATTATCACCATGTACAGTGTCAGCACCATTATCACCATGTATAGTGTCAGCACGATTAGCATCATGAACAGTGTCAGCAAAATTGTCACTATGTACAGTGTCAGTATCATTAACATTGAAGTACAGTGCCAGCACCATTATCACCATGTACAGTGTCAGCACCATTATCACTATGTACAGTGTCAGCACCATTATCACCATGTACAGTGTCAGCACCATTCGCACCATGTACAGTGTCTGCACCATTAACATCATGTACAGTGTCAGTACCATTTTCACCATGTTCAGTGTCAGTACCATTATCACCATGAACAGTATCAGTACCATTATCACAATGTACATTGTTAGTACCCTAATTACCATATACAATGTCAGTACCATTATCCCATGTACATTGTCACTACCATTATCACAATGTACAGTGCTAACACCATTACCACATATGAACAGCATCGGTACCATTATCACCCATGTACAATGTCAGTACCATTGTCACCATGTACAGAGACAGCTCCATTAGTACCATTTACAGTGTGAGCATCATTATCACCATGTACAATCTCAGTACCATTACCACCTGTGTACAGTTTCAGTACAATTAACACCATGTACAGTGTCAGCACCATTATCACTCAGGTACAGTGTCAGCACCATTATTGCAATGTACAGTGTCAGCACCATTATCACCACAAAAAAGTGACAATACCATTATCACCATTTACAGTGTCAGTGCCATTATCACCATGTGCAAAGTTAGTACCATTTTCAAAATACCTTTCATCCGTGGACTGCTTGCAGAGGCAAATGCAATGTTCACAGCTTTCACAGAGACCCACATAAAGGATCACTTAGACAACGAAATATGGATGCCAGGTTACAACCTATACAGATGTGACAGAGTGAACAGGCAAAAAGGAATATTGGCCTGTATACCGCAGAGTCACTTATTTGCACAGAACTGCTTAATGCCTCAAATGATGTAGTGGAAGTTTTAGCCGTAAAGATCGAGAACCAAAACCTAGTCATTGTGGTAGTCTACAAGCCTCCGGATACAACATCCCAGCAATTCCAGGAACAGCTGTTAAAAATTGACCACTGTCTGGAAAATCTCCCAGCTCCTGCACCCAACATCTTGCTCCTGGGGGATTTCAACTAAAATGGAGGAATATAGCAAATAATGTTGTTGCAGTAATAACACCAGGAGGCAGCTCTGACGAAAACTCACACTCACACGAGCTTTTAAATCTCTGCACAAAAATTCAACTTTAACCAGCAAATAATAGAGCCAACTAGATTGGAGAATACACTAGACCTCATCTTCACTAACAATGATGATCTGATACGAAATGTCACCATATAAAAAACAATATACTCAGATCACAACATAATTGAGATTCAGACATGTATGCGCGGAGCCCCAAACTGACAAAATGAGATTAGTCACAAGGGAACCTTCACCAAATTCAACTTCAATAACAAGAACATAAAGTGGGACCATGTAAACCAAGTCCTAACCGATATAAGCTGGGAAGACAGACTAAGCAACACAGACCCCAACTTATGCCTAGAACAGATTAACTCGGCGGCACTCGATGTATGCTCAAGGCTTATTCCTTTAAGAAAAAGGAGGAGTAGATGTAAAATAGAAAGAGACGGGCGCTCCCTTTACAGGCGACGGAAAAGAATAACAGAGCAGTTAAAAGAGGTCAATATATCCGAAATGCGTAGGGAGACACTGGTCAGAGAATTAGCATACATCGAACCTAAGCTAAAGGAATCTTATAGGAGTGAGGAATCGCGGGAAGAACTAAAAGCCATAAATGAAATCGAAAAAAAACCAGAGTATTTCTTTTCTTATGTCAAATCAAAGTCGAGAACAACGTCCAGTATTGGGCCCCTACTTAAACAAGATGGGTCCTACACAGATGACAGCAAGGAAATGAGTGAGCTACTCAAGTCCCAATATGACTCAGTTTTTAGAAAGCCGCTAACCAGACTGAGAGTCGAAGATCAAAATTAATTTTTTATGAGAGAGCCACAGAATTTGGTAAATACAAGCCTAGCTGATGTTATCCTGACGCCAAATGACTTCGAACAGGCGATAAATGACATGCCCATGCACTCTGCCCCAGGGCCAGACTCATGGAACTCTGTGTTCATGAAAAACTGCAAGAAGCCCCTATCACGAGCTTTTACCATCCTATGGAGAGGGAGCATGGACACGGGGGTCGTACCACAGTTACTAAAAACAACAGACATAGCCCCACTCCACAAAGGGGGCAGTAAAGCAATAGCAAAGAACTACAGACCGATAGCACTAACATCCCATATCATTAAAATATTTGAAAGGGTCCTAAGAAGCAAGATCACCACCCATCTAGATACCCATCAGTTACACAACCCAGGGCAGCATGGGTTTAGAGCAGGTCGCTCCTGTCTGTCCCAACTTCTGGATCACTACGACAAGGTCCTAGATGCACTAAAAGACAAAAAGAATGCAGATGTAATATATACAGACTTTGCAAAAGCCTTCGACAAGTGTGACCATGGCGTAATAGCGCAAAAAATGCATGCTAAAGGAATAACAGGAAAAGTTGGTAGATGGATCAATAATTTCCTCACAAACAGAACACAAAGAGTAGTAGTCAACAGAGTGAAGTCTGAGGCGGCTATTGTGAAAATCTCTGTTCCACAAGGCACAGTACTCACTCCTGTCTTGTTTCTCATCCTCATATCTGACATAGACAAGGATGTCAGCCACAGCACCTTGTCTTCCTTTGCAGATGACACCAGAATCTGCGTGACAGTGTCTTCCATTGCAGACACTGCAAGGCTTCAGGCAGGCATCAACAAAATCTTTCAATGGGCTGCAGAAAACAATATGACGTTCAACGATGAGAAATTTCAATTACTCCGATATGGTAAACATGAGGAAATTAAAACTTCATCAGAGTACAAGACAAATTCCGGCTACAAAATAGAGCGAAAAACCAACGTCAAAGACCTGTGGGTGATCATTTCGGAGGATCTCACCTTCAAGGTCCATAACATTGTATCAATCGCATCTGCTAGAAAATGACAGGATGGATAATGAGAACCTTCAAAACCAGGGGTGCCAAGCCCATGATGACACTCTTCAGGTCACTTGTTCTATCTAGGCTGGAATATTGCTGCACACTAACAGCACCTTTCAAGGCAGGTGAAATTGCTGACCTAGAAAATGTACAGAGAACATTCACGGCGCGCATAACGGAGACAAAACACCTCAATTACTGGGAGCGCTTGAAGTTCCTGAACCTGTACTCCCTGGAACGCAGGCGGGAGAGATACATGATTATATACATCTGGAAAATCCTAGAGGGACTAGTACCAAACTTGCACACGAAAATCACTCACAACGAAAGCAAAAGACTTGGCAGACGATGCAACATCCCCCCAATGAAAAGCAGGGGTGTCACTAGCACGTTAAGAGACAATACAATAAGTGTCAGGGGCCAGAGACTGTTCAACTGCCTCCCAGCATACGAACAGACCCCTGGTTGTCTACAAGGAGGCACTGGACAAGCTCCTAAAGACGGTACCTGACCATCCGGGCTGTGGCTCGTACGTTGGATTGCGTGCAGCCAGCAGTAACAGCCTGGTTGATCAGGCTCTGATCCACCATTAGGCCTGGTCGCAGACCGGGCCGCGGGGGCGTTGACCCCCGAAACTCTCTCCAGGTAAACTCCAGGTAAACATGTGTACAGTGTCCCTACCATTACCAGCATGTACAGTGTCAGCACCATTATCACCATGCACAGTACCAAGACCATTATCACCATGTACAGTGTCAGCACCATTATCAACATGTACAATACCAGCACCATTATCACCATGTACAGTGTCAATGCCATTAACTCCATGTACAGTGTCAGTACCATTATCAGTTTGTACAGTGTTAGTACCATTATCACTTTGTACAGTGTCAGTACCATTATCACCATGTACAGTGTCAGTACCATTATCACTTTGTACAGTGTCAGTTGCCTTATCACCACGTACAGTGCCAGTGCCATTATCACCATGTACAGTGTCAGTACCATTATCACCATGAACAGTGTCAGTACCATTATCACCATGAACAGTGTCAGTACCATTATCACCATGTACAGTGTCAGTACCATTATCACCATGTAGAGTGTCAGTACCATTATCACTTTGTACAGTGTTAGTTCCATTACCACCATGTAGAGTGTCAGTACCATTATCACCATGTACAGTGTCAGTACATTATCACCATATACAGTGTCAGTACAATTATTGCCATGTACAGTGTCAGCACCATTATCATCATTCATATAATTATTATTACTACATGTATTTTTATTATGACAAAATTCACCAAAAAATGCACTAAACCTGTGTGAGGAAGAGTGAGGAAGTTCTTGTCAACACGACGTAGTGAACAAGATGTATTATGATCACCAGACAAGCTTGACACAGTGCTGGCTGTGACAGTAGTGTAGTGAACAAGATGTATTATGATCACCAGACAAGCTTGACACAGTGCTGGCTGTGACAGTAGTGTAGTGTACAAGATGTATTATGATCACCAGACAAGCTTGACACAGTGCTGGCTGTGACAGTAGTGTAGTGAACAAGATGTATTATTATCACCAGACAAGCTTGACACAGTGCTGGCTGTGACAGTAGTGTAGTGTACAAGATGTATTATGATCACCAGACAAGCTTGACACAGTGCTGGCTGTGACAGTAGTGTAGTGAACAAGATGTATTATGATCACCAGACAAGCTTGACACAGTGCTGGCTGTGACAGTAGTGTAGTGAACAAGATGTATTATGATCACCAGACAAGCTTGACACAGTGCTGGCTGTGACAGTAGTGTAGTGTACAAGATGTATTATGATCACCAGACAAGCTTGAGACAGTGCTGGCTGTGACAGAGTGGTGAACTGATGTATTATGACACCAGAAAAGCTTGAACCCGTGCTGGCTGTGACAGTAGTGTAGTGTACAAAATGTTTTTACACCGACAAGCTTAGACAGTGCTGGCTGTGACAGTAGGGTG
>NW_026466229.1:0-13981 GCF_026875155.1 Cherax quadricarinatus
AAAATTCAAGCGTCCGAATTGAGGGGTTTATCTCCGTTATGTGCGCCGTGAAGGTTCTCTGTACACTTTCTAGGTCAGCAATTTCACCTGCATTGAAAGGTGCTGTTAGTGTGCAGCAATATTCCAGCCTAGATAGAACAAGCGACCTGAAGAGTGTCATCATGGGCTTGGCATCCGTAGTTTTGAAGGTTCTCATTATCCATCCTGTCATTTTTCTAGCAGATGCGATTGATACAATGTTATGGTCATTAAAGGTGAGATCCTCCGACATGACCACTCCCAGGTCTTTGACGTTGGTTTCTCGCTCTATTTTGTGGAAGGAATTTATTTTGTACTCTGATGAAGTTTTAATTTCCTCATGTTTACCATATCGGAGTAATTGAAATTTCTCATCGTCGAACTTCATATTGTTTTCTGCAGCCCACTGAAAGATTTGGTTGATGTCCACCTGGAGCCTTGCAGTGTCTGCAATGGAAGACACTGTCATGCAGATTCGGGTGTCATCTGCAAAGGAAGACACTAAGACACATGTGCAACATCTGGGTATCTTTATTGTAGACGTTTCGCCATCCAGTGGCTTTATCAATACAAATTCCAGGACATAACTTGAAGACAGTAGAACTATGTACAGAAGATGAGGTAATCAGTCCCTCAACCTAGGAGTAGGTGCGAATAGCACCGTAGTCGTGGAGATTCTGAAGCAGAAGCAAGGCGCCTGACGCTTATTACCTGGAGTTTACCTGGAGAGAGTTCCGGGGGTCAACGCCCCCGCGGCCCGGTCTGTGACCAGGCCTCCTGGTGGATCAGAGCCTGATCAACCAGGCTGTTGCTGCTGGCTGCACGCAAACCAACGTACGAGCCACAGCCCGGCTGATCCGGAACTGACTTTAGGTGTTTGTCCAGTGCCAGCTTGAAGACTGCCAGGGGTCTGTTGGTAATCCCCCTTATGTGTGCTGGGAGGCAGTTGAACAGTCTCGGGCCCCTGACACTTATTGTATGGTCTCTTAACGTGCTAGTGACACCCCTGCTTTTCATTGGGGGGATGGTGCATCGTCTGCCAAGTCTTTTGCTTTCGTAGTGAGTGATTTTCGTGTGCAAGTTCGGTACTAGTCCCTCTAGGATTTTCCAGGTGTATATAATCATGTATCTCTCCCGCCTGCGTTCCAGGGAATACAGGTTTAGGAACCTCAAGCGCTCCCAGTAATTGAGGTGTTTTATCTCCGTTATACATTTTCTAGGTCAGCAATTTCACCTGCCTTGAAAGGTGCTGTTAGTGTGCAGCAATATTCCAGCCTAGATAGAACAAGTGACCTGAAGAGTGTCATCATGGGCTTGGCCTCCCTAGTTTTGAAGGTTCTCATTATCCATCCTGTCATTTTTCTAGCAGATGCGATTGATACAATGTTATGATCCTTGAAGGTGAGATCCTCCGACAGTGGAAGTAGGTCCTACCCAAAGAGATGGGTTAGTTGTAGTAGTAGTTGTCGTAGTCGTGAAGGTTATGTACATGTCCTCAGAATCAAGATTCCATGATGTTGCAGTGTCTGACAAGTTGTACAAGAATGGTATACAATACCGACAAGATGAAATTAAGACACATGTGCAACATCTGGGTATCTTTATTGTAGACGTTTCGCCATCCAGTGGCTTTATCAATACAAATTCCAGGACATAACTTGAAGATAGTATAACGATGTACAGAAGATGAGGTAATCAGTCCCTCAACCTAGGAATAGGTGCGAAGAGCACCGTAGTCGTGGAGATTCTGAAGCAGAAGCAAGGCGCCTGACGGTATTGTATACCATTCTTGCACAACTTGTCAGACACTGCAACATCATGGAATCTTGATTCTGAGGACATGTACATAACCTTCACGACTACGACAACTACTACTACAACTAACCCATCTCTTTGGGTAGGACCTACTTCCACTGGGGAATCCCGCCTACCAGTGACTATGCCCTCGTCTGCTACCCGTCCCATTTCCACCTGACGTTAGTATATAAGCGTCAGGCGCCTTGCTTCTGCTTCAGAATCTCCACGACTACGGTGCTATTCGCACCTACTCCTAGGTTGAGGGACTAATTACCTCATCTTCTGTACATCGTTCTACTATCTTCAAGTTATGTCCTGAGATTTGTATTGATAAAGCCACTGGATGGCGAAACGTCTACAATAAAGATACCCAGATGTTGCACATGTATCCTAATTTCATCTTGTCGGTATTGTATACCATTCTTGTACAAAGGAAGACACGGTGCTGTGGCTGACATCCTTGTCTATGTCAGATATGAGGATGAGAAACAAGATTGGAGCGAGTACTGTGCCTTGTGGAACAGAGCTTTTCACCGTAGCTGCCTCGGACTTTACTCTGTTGACGACTACTCTCTGTGTTCTGTTAGTGAGGAAATTATAGATCCATCTACCAACTTTTCCTGTTATTCCTTCAGCACGCATTTTGTGCGCTATTACGCCATGGTCACACTTTTCGAAGGCTTTTGCAAAGTCTGTATATATTACATCTGCATTCTTTTTGTCTTCTAGTGCATCTAGGACCTTGTCGTAGGGATCCAGTAGCTGAGACAGACAGGAGCGACCTGCTCTAAACCCATGTTGCCCTGAGTTGTGTAATTGATGGGTATCTAGATGGGTGGCAATCTTGCTTCTTAGGACCTTTTCAAAGATTTTATGATATGGGATGTTAGTGCTATCGGTCTGTAGTTCTTTGCTTTTGCTTTACTGCCCCCTTTGTGGAGTGGGCCTATGTCTGTGGGACGACCCCCGTGTCCATGCTCCCTCTCCATAGGATGGTAAAAGCTCGTGATAGGGGCTTCTTGCAGTTCTTGATGAACACGGAGTTCCATGAGTCTGTCCCTGGGGCAGAGTGCATGGGCATGTCATTTATCGCCTATTCGAAGTCATTTGGCGTCAGGATAATATCAGATAGGCTTGTGTTAACCAAATTCTGTGGCTCTCTCATAAAAAATTCATTTTGACCTTCGACTCTCAGTCTGGTTAGCTGCTTGCTAAAAACTGAGTCATATTGGGACTTGAGTAGCTCACTCATTTCCTTGCTGTCATCTGTGTAGGACCCATTTTGTTTAGAAGGGGCCCAATACTGGATGTTGTTCTCGACCATGATCTGGCATAAAAAAAGAAATACTTTAGGTTTCTTTCGATTTCATTTATGGCTTTCAGTTCTTCCCGCGATTCCTGACTCCCTACGCATTTCCGATATATTGGCCTCTTTAAGCCGCTCTGTTATTCTTTTCCGTCGCCTGTAAAGGGAGCGCCTGTCTCTTTCTATTTTACATCTGTTCCCCCTTTTTCTTAAAGGAATAAGCCTTGAGCATATATCGAGTGCCACCGAGTTAATCTGTTCTAGGCATAAGTTGGGGTCTGTGTTGTTTAGTCTATCTTCCCAGCTTATATCGTTTAGGACTTGGTTTACTTGATCCCACTTTATGTTCTTGTTATTGAAGTTGAATTTGGTGAAGGCTCCCTCGTAACTAATCTCATTTTGTCGGTCTGGGGCTCCGCGCATACATGTTTGAAACTCGAGTATGTTGTGATCTTAGTATATTGTTTTTGATATGGTGACATTTCGTATCAGATCATCATTGTTAGTGAAGATGAGGTCTAGTGTATTCTCCAGTCTAGTAGGCTCTATTATTTGCTGGTTTAAGTTGAATTTTGTGCAGAGATTTAAAAGCTCGTATGTGTGTGAGTTCTCGCCAGAGCTGCCCCTGGTGTTATCACTGCAACAATATTATTTGCTATATTCCTCCATTTTAGGTGCCTCAAGTTGAAATCCCCCAGGAGCAAGATGTTGGGGGCAGGAGCTGGCAGATTTTCCAGACAGTGGTCAATTTTTAACAGCTCTTCCTGAAATTGCTGGGACATTGCATCCGGAGGCTTGTAGACTACCACAATGACTAGGTTTTGGTTCTCGATCTTTACTGCTAAAATTTCCACTATATCATTTGAGGCATTAAGCAATTCTGGGCTAACAAGTGACTCTGCGATATACAGGCCAACCCTCCTTCCTTTTGATAAATTAGACACATGTGCAACTCTTGGGTATTTTTCTTGAGGAAACGTTTCGCCACACGGTGGCTTCATCAGCCCATACGTAGGAGAAACTTGAAGAACAGGAGGAGAATGAGGTAATCAGTCCCTCAACCTTGAGTCGATGTGTTCAGTCCATGTGTTCAGTCCATGGATGGATTGAACACATCGACTCAAGGTTGAGGGACTGATTACCTCATTCTCCTCCTGTTCTTCAAGTTTCTCCTATGTATGGACTGATGAAGCCACTGTGTGGCGAAACGTTTCCTCAATAAAGATACCCAAGAGTTGCACATGTGTCTAATTTATCAACTTGTCGGTTCTCTGAACCATTCATCTACAAATACTCTCTGCTTCCTATTAGTGAGCCGTGACTCGATCCATGACTGCACTTTTCCCCCAATGCCATGAGCTGCCACTTTTTTTAACAGTCTCTGGTGCGGTACTCTATCAAAAGCCTTACTAAAATCTAAGTAAATAATATCGAATTCTTTATCATGATCAACGGCCTCAAAAGCTTTACTGAAGAACGTCAACAAATTAGTTAGGCAGGAACGGCCCCTAGTGAATCCATGCTGCGTATCATTAATCAAGCTGTGCTTATCCAGATGGCATCTTATATTATCAGCTATAATTGACTCTAGTAACTTGCCCACAATTGAGGTTAGGCTTATTGGGCGGTAATTTGACAGTAACGACTTGTTCCCTGCTTTAAAAATTTGAATTACATTAGCCATCTTCCACATATCAGACACTGCACCTGTTTCAAGAGAAATATTAAAAATATTAGTCAATGGTTCACAAAGTTCCATTTTACACTCCTTAAGAACCCTAGAAAAAAGTTCATCAGGGCCCGGGGATTTATTTTGCTTCAGTCTGTCTATCTGTTTGATAACCATTTCGCTAGTGACTATGATATTGCATAATTTATTGTCTTCAGGCTAGACAACATGATTCTGGATATCACTTCACCGGACTCGCCTGGAGAGACAGTCGTGAGGTGACCAATACAACACTGCACCTCCTTACCTCACCTCACCACCTTAACTCACATGCTACCTTCCTTGTATATATATATATATATATATATATATATATATATATATATATATATATATATATATATATATTATATATATATTATATATATATATATATATATATATATATCTGCACTACTCAAGGTAAATACTAGGTCCAGTCTCGCTTGTTCGTCCTCTCTTCTCTCTCTGGTCGTGTGTGTGTGTTTGCGTGTACTCACCTATTTGTAGTTGCATGGGTCGGTTCACAGCTCCTGGCCCTGCCTCTTTGCTGGTCGCTACTAGGTCCACTCTCCCTGCACCATGAGCTTTATCGTACCTCTTCTTAAAGATATGTATGGATCCTACTTCCACTACATCACTCTCCAGATTGTTGCACTTCCTGACAACTCTATGACTGAATAAATACTTCCTAACATCCCTGTGACTTATTTGAATTTTCAGTTGCTGTTGTAACCCCTTATTGCTGTCTCCCCTCTCTGAAACTTCCTGTCCCTATCCACCTTGTCAATTCCTCTCAGTATTTTATATATTGTTATCATGTCCCCCCATCCCTCCTGACGTCCAGTGTCGTCAGGTCGATTTCTCATAACCTCTCCTCGTAGGATATATCCTTAGCTCTGTGACTAGTCTTCTTGAAAGCCTTTACACTTTCTCTGATTTCTTGACGTGCTTGATCTTACTAAGGTGTGGAAACTTTATTCTTAGGTTTGCCAGGCATCCATATGCTGCAGCAGTTATTTGGTTGATGTTTGCCTCAGGAGATGTGCTCGGTATTATACTCACCCCAAGATCCTTTTCTTTGAGTGAAGTTTGCAGTCTTTGGCCCCCTAGCCTATACTCTGTCTGCGGTCTTCTTTGTCCCTCCCCGATCTTCATGACTTTACATTTGGCGGGGTTAAATTCGAGGGAGCCAGTTGCTGGACCAAGCTTCCAACCTGTCCAGGTTTCTTTGTAGCCCTGCCTGTTTCTCATCTGATTTAATTCTCCTCATTAACTTCACATCATCTGCAAACAGGGAGACTTTTGAGTCTATCCCTTCTGTCATGTCGTTTATATATACTAAAAATAGTACTGGTCCTAGGACCAGTTTCCCTGTGGAACCACGCTCGTCACAGGTGCCCACTGTGATACCTCGCCATGTACCATGACTCGTTGTTGCCTCCCTATCAGGTATTCTCTGGTCCATTGCAGTGCCCTTCCTGTTATACGTGCCTGATTCTCTAGCTTTTGCACTAATCTCTTGTGAGGAACTGTGTCGAAGGGCTTCTTGCAGTCCAAGAAAATGCAATCTACCCACCCTTTTCTCTTGTGTCTTACTTCTGTTACCTTGTCATAAAACTCCAGTAGGTTTGTGACACAGGATTTACCTCCCATGAATCCGTGCTGGTTGTCGTTGATAAGCTTGTTCCATTCTAGGTGTTCCACCATTATCTTCCTGTGTGTGGACTCACCTAATTGTACTCACCTAATTGTGGTTGCAGTGGTCGATACTTAGCTCCTGGCCCCGCTTCTTCACTGAACGCTACTAGGTCCTCTCTCTGCTTCCTGAGCTTTGTCATACCTCGTCTTAAAGCTATGTATGGTTCCTGCTTCCACTACATCACTTGCTAGGCTATTCCACTTCCTGACGACTCTGTGACTGAAGAAGTACTTTTTAACATCCCTGTGAGTCGTCTGAGTCTTCAGCTTCTAATTGTGACCTCCTGTTTCTGTGTCCCATCTCTGGAACATCCTGTCTCTGTCCACCTTGTCTATTCCACGCATTATTTTGTATGTTGTTATCATGTCTTCCCTGACCCTCCTGTCCTCCAGTGTCGTTAGTCCAATTTCCCTCAACCTTTCTTCGTAGGATATTCCCCTGAGCTCCGGAACTAGCCATGTTGCAAACCATTGTACTTTCTCTAATTTCTTGACGTGTTTGACCAGGCGTGGGTTCCACACTGGTGCTGCATACTCCAGTATGGACCTGACGTACACAGTGTACAGTGTGTGTGTGTATGTGTGTGTGTACTCACCTAGTTGAGGTTGCAGGGGTCGAGTCCTAGCTCTTGGTCCCACTTCTTCACTGGTCGCTACTAGGTCACTCTCCCTGAACCGTGAGCTTTATCATACCTCTGCTTAAAGCTATGTATGGATCCTGCCTCCACTACATCGCTTCCCAAACTATTCCAATTCCTGTCTACTCTGTGGCTGAAGAAATACTTCCTAACATCCCTGTGATTCATCTGTATCTTCAGTTTCCAACTGTGTGTCCCCTTGTTGCTGTGTCCCATCTCTGGAACATCCTGTCCTTGTCCACCTTGTGAATTCGTCTAAGTATTTTATATGTCGTTATCATGTCCCTCCTATCTCACCTGTCCTCCAGTGTCGTCAGGTCGATTTCCCCTAACCTATCCTCGCAGGACATACCTCTTAGCCCTGGGACTAGTCTTGTTGCAAATCTTTGCACTTTCTCTAGTTTCTTTACGTGCTTGGCTAGGTATGGGTCCCAAACTGGTGCAAACTGTGTACTCACCTAGTTGAGGTTGCAGGGGTCGAGTCCAAGCTCCTGTGTGTGTGTGTGTGTGTGTGTGTGTGTGTGTGTGTGTGTGTGTGTGTGTGTGTGTGTGTGTGTGTTAGTGCTTCACATCATCTGCAAACAGGGACACTTCTGAGTCTAACCCTTCCGTCATGTCGTTCACATATACCAAAAATAGCACTGGTCCTAGGACCGACCCCTGTGGGACCCCCCCCTCGTCACAGGTGCCCACTGTGATACATCATTACGTACCATGACTCGTTGTTGCCTCCCTGTCAGGTATTCTCTGATCCATTGCAGTGCCCTTCCTGTTTTTATGCGCCTGATGCTCTAGCTTCTGCACTAATCTCTTGTGAGGAACTGTGTCAAAGGCCTTCTTGCAGTCCAAGAAGATGCAATCAACCCACCCCTCTCTCCCCTTTGTCTTACTTCTGTTATTTTATCATAAAACTCCAGAAGGTTTGTGACACGGGATTTGCCTTCCGTAATCCGTGCTGGTTGGCATTTATACTCCTTTTCCCGCTCCGGGTGCTCCACCACTCTCCTCCTGATAATCTTCTCCATAATTTTGCATACTATACACGTAAAATAAACACAGGTCTATAGTTTAGTGCCTCTTTTCTGTCTCCTTTTAAAAATGGGAACTACATTTGCCGTCTTCCATACCTCAGGTAGTTGCCCAGTTTTTCCAGGGATGTGTTGAAGATTGTGGTAAGTGGTATGCACAACATATCTGCTCCCTCTCTAAGGACCCACGGAGAGATGTTGTCCGTCCCATTGCCTTTGAGGTATCGATGTCCCTTAGCATTTTTCTTCACCTCCTCCTCATCTGTATGTATGTCGTCCAACACTTGTTGGTGTATTCTTGTTGGTGTCCCCATCTGGGCTGTCCCCCCAGAGTCCTTCCTGTCTCTACTGTAAACACTTCCTTAAATCTGTGTTGAGCTCCTCACATACCTCTTGATCGTTTTTTGTGAGTTCTCCACCTTCTTTCCCCAGCCTTATCACCTGGTCCCTTGACTGTTGTCTTCCTCCTAATGTGGCTATCCCGCAGTTTTCGGGTCAGATTTGACTTTCGATGCTATGTCGTTTTCTACTGTCGCTGGGCCTCCCTCCTTATCTGCGCATACTCGTTTCTGGCTCTTCTACTAAATTCCTTGTTTTCCTGGGTCCTATGCCTCATGTACCTTTTCCATTCTCTGTTGCACTTAGTTTTTGCCTCCCTACACTTCGGGTAAACCAAGGACTCGTTTTGGTCTTCCTATTATTTCTGTTTCCCTTGGGAACAAAACTTTCCTCTGCCTCCTTGCACTTTGTTGCCACATATTCCATCATCTCGTTTACTGATTTTCCTACCATTATCTGTCCCACTGAACCTCTGCAGGAAGTTTTTCATACCTGTGTAGTCCCCCCTTTTATAGTTTGGCCTGTCCCCTTCAGTTCCTGTTACCTTCTCCACTGTAACTCTTACTATATAGTCAAAACTCAGAACCACATGATCGCTAGCTCCAAGGGGCCTCTCGTAAGTGATGTCCTCAATGTCTGAACTGCTCAGGGTGAACAAAGATCCAGTCTTGCTGGCTCATCTCCCCTCTCTCTCTGGTTGTGTCCCTGACATGTTGATGCATGAGGTTTTCAAGTACCACATCCATCATCTTGGCTCTCCATGTTTCGGGCCCCCCCATGTGGCTCCAGGTTTTCCCAGTCGATCTCCCTTGGTTGAAATCGCCATTACCAGTAACTTTGCTCTGCTCGAGTGAGCTCTTCCTTGCCACCTCAGCCAGTGTGTCCACCACACACTGTTGTTTTTTCGTACTCCTCTTTTGGGCCTCCGCAGTTTCTGTGGTGGTTATACATCACTCCAATGACTACTTTATGTTCTCCGGACTGAATTGTACCTACAATGTGTCTCTTTCCAATCATCCCCCAAATGCCTTCCATTTCCTCAAATCCCCTTTGGGTGTTTATGAGCAGTGCAACCCCTCCTCCCCCTCAAACCCTTCTATCTTTCCTCAGGATCTGATATCCTGTTGGGAAGATTGTGTCTGTTATTGTCTCAGCGATTTTTTGTTTCTGTGACTGCTATGATGTCTGGGGATTTTTCACTGTTCTTTCATTCCACTCCTCATGTTTATTCGTTATAAACATGAGGAGTGGAATGAAAGAATCAGTGAAAAATCCCCAGACATCATAGCAGTCACAGAAACAAAACTCGCTGAGACAATAACAGACACAATCTTCCCAACAGGATATCAGATCCTGTGGAAAGATAGAAGGAGTAGAGGGGGAGGAGGGGTTGCACTGCTCATAAAACACCAATGGGGATTTGAGGAAATGGAAGGCATGGACATGATTGGAGAAAGAGACTACATTGTAGGTACAATTCAGTGTGTGTGTGTTTTGGTGTGTGTGTGTGTGTGTGTGTGTGTGTGGTGTGTGTTGTGTGGTGGTGTGTTAGTGTGTGTTAGTGTGTGTGTGTGTGTGTGTACTCACCTATTTGTGGTTGCGGGGGTCGAGTCCTAGCTCCTGGCCCTGCCTCTTCACCGGTTGCTACTGGGTCCTCTCTCTCCCCGCTCCATGAGCTTTATCATACCTCGTTTTAAAACTTTGTATGGTTCCTGCCTCCACTACATCTCTTTCTAGGCTATTCCACTGCCTGACAACTCTATGACTAAAGAAATACTTCCTAATATCTCTCTGACTCATCTGTGTCTTCAACTTCCAATTGTGACCTCTTGTTTCTGTGTCCCCTCCCTGGAACATCCTGTCTTTGTCCACCTTGTCTATTCTGCACAGTATTTTATATATCGTTATCATGTCTCCCCCGACCCTCCTGTCCTCTAGCGTCGTCAGGCCGATTTCCCTTAACCTTTCTTCATAAGACATTCCCCTTAGCTCTGGAACTAACCTTGTCGCAAACCTTTGCACTTTCTCTAGTTCCTTGACGTGCTTTATGAAGTGCGGGTTCCAAACAGGTGCTGCATACTCCAGTATGGGCCTGACGTACACGGTGTACAGTGTCTTGAACGATTCCTTATTAAGGTATCGGAATGCTGTTCTTAGCTTTGCCAGGCGCCCATATGCTGCAGCAGTTACTTGGTTGATGTGTGCTTCCGGAGACATGCTCGGTGTTATACTCTCTCCAAGATCTTTCTCCTTGAGCGAGGTTTGCAGTCTTTGGCCACCTAGCCTATACTCTGTCTGCTGTCTTCTTTGCCCTTCCCCTATCTTCATGACCTTGCATTTGGCGGGATTAAATTCGAGAAGCCAGTTGCTGGACGATGTATCCAGTGTGTCCAGATCTCTTTGAAGTCCTGCCCGGTCCTCATCTGATTTAATTCTCCTCATTAACTTCACATCGTCTGCGAACAGGGACACTTCTGAGTCTAACCCTTCCATCATGTCGTTCACATATACCAAAAATAGCACTGGTCCTAGGACCGACCCCTGTGGGACCCCGCTTATCACAGGTGCCCATTGTGATACATCATTACGTACCATGACTCGTTGTTGCCTCCCTGTCAGGTATTCTCTGATCCATTGCAGTGCCCTTCCTGTTATATGAGCCTGATCCTCTAGCTTCTGCACTAATCTCTTGTGATGAACTGTGTCAAAGGCCTTCTTGCAGTCCAAGAAGATGCAATCAACCCACGCCTCTCTCTCGTGTCTTACTTCTGTTACTTTATCATAAAACTCCAGGTTTGTGACACAGGATTTTCCTTCCATGAATCCGTGCTGGTTGGAGTTTATACTCTTGTTCCGTTCCAGGTGCTCCACCACTCTCCTCCTGATAATATTCTCCATAACTTTGCATACTATACAAGTCAGTGACACAGGTCTATAGTTTAGTGCCTCTTTTCTGTCTCTTTTTTTAAAAATGGGAACTACATTTGCCGTCTTCCATACCTCAGGTAGTTGCCCAGTTTCCAGGGACGTGCTGAAGGTTGTGGTAAGTGGCACACACAACATATCCGCTCCCCCTCTAAGGACCCACGGGGAGATGTTGTCTGGCCCCATTGCCTTTGAGGTATCGATGTCCCTTAGCAGTTTCTTCACCTCCTCCTCATCTGTATGTATGTCATCCAACACTTGTTGGTATATTCCTTGCTGGTGTCCCCATCTGGTCTGTCCCCCGAGAGGCCTTCCTGTCTCCACTGTAAATACTTCCTTAAATCTCATGTTGAGCTCCTCACATACCTCTTGTGTATGTATGTGTGAGTGGTTGTGTGTGTGGGGTGTGTGTGTGTGTGTGTGTGTGTGTGTGTGTGTGTGTATGTGTGTGTGGTGTGTGTGTGTGTGTGTGTGTGTGTTAGTGTGTGTGTGTGTGTTAGTGTGTGTGTGTGTGAGTGTGTGTGTGTGTGTGTGTGTGAGTGTGTGTGTGTGTGTGTACTCACCTAGTTGAGGTTGCAGGGGCCGAGTTCAAGCTCCTGGCCCCGCCTCTTCACTGGTCGCTACTAGATCACTCTCCCTGAACCGTGAGCTCTATCATACCTCTGCTTAAAGCTATGTATGGATTCTGCCTCCACTACATCGCTTCCCAAACTATTCCATTTCCTGTCTACTCTGTGACTGAAGAAATACTTCCTAACATCCCTGTGATTCATCTGTGTCTTCAACTTCCAACTGTGTCCCCCTGTTGCTGTGTCCCCTCTCTGGAACATCCTGTCTTTGTCCACCTTGTCAATTCCTCTCAGTATTTCGTATGTCGTTATCATGTCCCCCCCTATCTCCTGTCTTCCAGTGTCGTCAGGTTGATTTTCCTTAACCTCTCCTTGTAGGACATACCTCTTAGCACAGGAACCTAGTCTTGTTGCAAACCTTTGCACTTTCTCTAGTTTCTTTACGTGCTTGGCTAGGTGTGGGTTCCAAACTGGTGCCGCATACTCCAATATGGGCCTAACGTTCACGGTGTACAGGGTCCTGAACTTTTTCCCTTATTAAGATGTCGGAATGCTGTTCTGAGGTTTGCTAGGCCCCCCATATGCTGCAGCAGTTTTTTGGTTGATGTGCGCTTCAAATGTACCTGGTGTTATACTCACCCCAAGTCTTTTTCCTTGAGTGAGGTTTGTAGTCTCTGGCCCCCAAGACTGTACTCTGTCGCGGTCTTCTTTGCCCTTCCCCATCTTCATGACTTTGCATTGGTGGGGTTGAACTCCAGGAGCCAATTTCTGGACCAGGTCTGCAGCCTGTCCAGACCCCTTTTGGGTTAGTTCTGTCTGGTCTTCGATCGAACGAATTTTTTTCATCAGCTTCACGTCACCCTGCAAACAGGGACACTTCGGAGTCTATTCCTTCCGTCATGTCGTTCACAAATACCAAAAACAAGCACTGTCCTAGGACTGACCCCTGGTGGGACCCGCTGGCCACACGTGCCCACTCTGACCACCTCGCCACGTACCATGACTCGCTGCTGTCTTCCTGACGCATTCCCTGATCCATTGTAGTGCCTTCCCTGTTTCCCTGCTTTGTCCTCCAGTTTTTGCACTAATCTCTTGGGGAACTGTGTCAAATGGCTTCTTGCAGTCCAAGAAAATGGAATCCACCCACCCCTCTCTCTCTTGTCTTACTGCTGTCACCTTGTCATAGAACTCCGTAGGTTTGTGACACAGGATTTCCCCTCCCTGAAAAACCCTGTTGGCTGCTGTTGATGAGATCATTCCTTTCTAGGTGTTCCACCACTCTTCTCCTGATAATCTTCTCCATGATTTTGCATACTATACATGTCGTGACCACTGGTCTGTAGTTTTGTGCTTCATGTCTGTCTCCTTTTTTAAAAATTGGGACTACATTTGCTGTCTTCCATGCCTCAGGCAATCTCCCTGTTTCGATAGATGTATTGAATATTGGTGTTAGGGGTACACATAGTGCCTCTGCTCCCTCTCTCAGGAACCATGGAGAGATGTTATCCGGCCCCATTGCCTTTGAGGTATCTAGCTCACTCAGAAGCCTCTTCACTTCATCCTCTTCATTAATCCTGTTACCCTTGGGTACAAAAACCCCTTCCTCGCTCCTTTCACATTTTGCTACATATTCCTCAATTTCATTAAAATGGTTTCCCTGCCAGTTCTCTGTCCCACTGAACCCCAGTCAGGAAGTTCCTCATTCCCGTGTAGTCCCTTTTCTTGTAGTTTGGCTTCATTCGTCCTGGCCTTCCTGCTTCCCCCTCCACTTGTAGCTCTACTGTGTATTCGAAGCTTTAAAACCACATGATCGCTGGCCCCAAGGGGTCTTTCATATGTGATGTCCTCAATATCTGCACTACTCAAGGTGAATACTAGGTGCAGTCTTGCGGTTCACCCCTCCTCTCTCTCTCTTGAGTGTCCCTTACATTGGGGTGTTTTGTTGTTTGGGG
>NW_026466230.1:0-14383 GCF_026875155.1 Cherax quadricarinatus
GGGGTGGGGGTTCACAGGGCTGGGGTGGTTATTCAGGGCCTGGGGAGGTTGTACAGGGCCTGGGGAGGTTATACGAGGCCTGGGGAGATTATTAGGGGCCTGGGGAAGTTATAGGGGGCCTGGAGAGGTTATACGGGGCCTGGGTAGCACATACAGGGCCAGGGGAGGTTATTAGGTGCCTGGAGAGGTTATTAGGTGCCTGGGGAGGTTAAACGGGGCCTGGGGAAGTTATACGAGTTCTGGGGAGGTTAAACGGGGCCTGGGGAGGTTATTAGGGGCCTGCTGAGGTTATTAGGGGCTTGGGGAGGTTATTAGGGGCCTGGGGAGGTTAAGAGGGGCCTGGGATGTTATTAGAGGCCTGGGGAGGTTATACGGAGCCTGAGGAGGTTATTACGGGCCTGAAGAGGTTATACAGGGCCTGGGGAGGTTGTACGGGGCCGGTAGATTTTATACAGTTCCTGAGGTGTTTATACGGGGCCTCTGGAGGTTATACATTATTATTATTATAATCAAAAAGAAGCGCTAAGCCACAAGGGCTATACAGCACTGCAGGGTAGGGAAGGAAGCGAGAGTATTGGATGGCAGAAGGGAGGAGGGATGATCAGTAGGTTACAGAAAACAGCGGGGCAGGGGATAGTACGGGGGTAGAGGGTAGCATGAGATTGAAGTAGAAAGGGCTGAAGGTATCAGAATTTGTGAAGTAAGTCAGTTGTTGTCAAAAAGTCAATGAGAGAGTCTGGATGAAAGGTGGGTCCATCAGCGAGAAGGGAAGGTAAAGAGAGAGCAGCGGAGCAAAGACGACGACGGAGGCAAATTCTGCGTGCTCGTTGATAAAGTGGGCAGTCCAACAGAATGTGGCTGACTGATAATGGATCTTGGCAATTCTCACAGAGAGGCGCAGGGCGCCTCTCCAGAGATATCCATGAGTAAGACGAGTATGGCCAGTTCGATGACGGGAGAGAGTAGTCTCCCAACCTCGACACTGGTGATAAGAAGACGGCCAGTAACCTATACCCGGTTTAATAGATTGAAGTTTGTTGCTGAGCATAGGTGACCAACGTTGTTGCCAACGGGTGTGAAGGTGGGAAGATATTGCAGCAAAATAGTCCGTAAATGGAATACCTCTATATGAAACTGGTAGGTCATGTACTGTTGACCATGCAGCAGTGTCTGCCTGTTCATTGCCCTGTACGTCAACATGACCAGGGACCCAACAAAAAACAATATCTTTATGCTTGGTAAAGATGCGGCGTAGCCAAAATTGGATACAGAGGACTAAGGGGTGAAGTGTATCAAATTTCTGTATAGCCTGTAAAGCACTAAGGGAGTCTGAGACAACCACAAATGGTGACACAGGCATAGATGCAATACGGATAAGTGCTGTAAGGATGGCATACAATTCAGCAGTAAAAATACTAGCCGAAGATAGTAAATGCCCTTGTACGACGCTGTCCGGAAATGGAGGTTATACAGGGCCTGGGGAGGTTATACCGGGTCTGGGGAGTTTATACAGGGCTTGGGGAGGTTGCCTAGGGTTCTACTGTATTTTTATTTATTTCTCATTTTTAGCTAATTTCCATTATTTTTTACTTTGTTATTTTTAATTTTAATTTTTTTAGTTATATTTCAATTTGTTTCAATTTTTTTAATTTTTAATTTTTGTTTTTAATTTTTAATTTTTCATTATTTTTAGTCTTTTTTTAGTTTTTAGTTATCATTCATTATTTTTATTTTTCTAATTTTTCATTATTTTTCAGAATTTTGTTATTTTTCAGTATTTTATTTTTATTTTTCAAGATATATAGCTATTTTTCATTATTTTTTGTTATTGGATAATTAGCACAGAAATGTCAGGGTAGTAATACACATATTAAGTTAAACTTTACTTATCATTGCTAACACTCTGTAATGTATAAAGAACGTGTGTGTTATTTACAAAATTATTTGTAAGAGAATGTAGGCCTAACACATCAGTAACCAAGAGATTAAAATGGAAATAATTTCTACAATGCAAATTACATAAAAGCCTAATACTGCAAACAATTTATTTTGGATGTTAACTAATAATAAGGGACTCAAGCAAAACTAATCCTAAAGAGGCTAAAGAACTACATTACCAAAAACTGCTTCAGACGTGATCAAATGAATGCACCGAGACTAGAAACTACAGTGGTACCTCGGGATACAAACAGCTCAAAACTCGAACAATTACGTAAGTGTATTTATGTCAGTGCTTTTGCAAGTGTATTTTTGGGGGTCTGAAATGGATTATTCTAATTTACATGATTCATTAGGGGAACAAATTCGTTCAGTATCGGCACTCGAACAGCCTTCTGGAATGAATTAAGTTCGTATCCCAAGGTACCACTGTATTTGTATAGGTCAATGATGAATATGATCTGCAGTGTGTACTTGCTTACAAAAACTGTACTCGGTTGTCTATGTCTATAATTCCTATTATTATATTCATATAGAAATTTGTAAGAGATTAAAGCTTTTGAAGGACTATTATGATTAATTTCACTGGGAGGTGTTGAACCTGTAATGGTCATATAATGCTGGGGAATGGGAAAGGAGTAATTAGATTCGATTAAAGGTAAAAAGGAGGGTAGCTCCAATTCCTTGGATTAACTCCTTCACCAGCATTAAGGCATCCCCCTTGAAGATTTTTGAAAGACTTGCTTTTGCAAGAAACACAAGAGCAAACTAGTATTTCTTTTTGATACATACCAGTAAAGCTCTTTGATAACATTACAGTACCACAAGATCAAATGATGTGAAACCCCACCAAACACTCAAGCAACTACATACACTATCTCACATATATGATATTAATGGCTGTTAGTAAATGCACAATATTAAAATTACTCTCAACAACAGCAACAGCCATTAAAAAACTATATTTCTTATAATCAGCGTGTTCACAGGTTTATAAGTCCAACTTTAGAAAAACATAACCTAAGTAAAGACGATGCTTTTTTTTCTAGGTTAACTTTGGTTAGTGTTATGACAACACCCATTTACTCCAAAGTTAGAGAATGAATGTTTACTCTTTAGAAATTTTCAGAAAATCAATACAACACATAAAGTATTAATTTAATATTATAACCAAAGAAAACTTTTAGAAAAATACACAAACAGATGAAACTTTTCCACATACATAAATAAAATTATCAAGCAAAGAACAGACCTAAATTTTTATGTCTGTTCTTTGCTTGATTTACACATATGTTATCTAGATGTTTAGGGATGAGTTCACGCAAATCAAATAACCATGAAGACAATTTGTATTACTGTACTACCTAATAAGAAGAAGATATTTCCATTTTTCCTTAATGCTTCTTTTAAACAATTTAAATGCAATTAACTTTAATTTTGCATTTAAAATACCTAAGAAACTTTACATATGTACATCTACTATATACATGTAATATATACTGTATGTATAGAATATGTAACATAAATGTAATGAGCAAATTTCACTGACAACATTTTGAAACATAATTACAGTAAAAGACCCTTGCCCTCAACAAAATACAATACTATAGATATGAGCAAAAATTTTAACATAGAATCCATTGACACTGTTCCTAACTTTAAAAATCAAGTTAAATTTGTTTCCATATGCTGTACAGTATACAAGTTACTATTATTATATTAAAAAATGTAAAAATAATAGATTCACTATCACTATTAACACAGAGTAAGATATTTAATTAAAAAGTTTTCACTACTCTGCTTTCCAACCATTGTTAAGTGAGGGTTGGCTGCTCTGTGGAGAGACTGACCACACTGGACCCTCAAGAAATGCTAAAGTTATATTTCTGAAAATCGGTACTTTATTCATTATGTAGTGTTAATCAAAGTCAAGAACATACGAGAAAAATTAGGTTACAGTCCTCTGCAATCTAAAAAAGCATATGGGATTTCCATGCCCCCCTTAAAACACTTTTTCTTGTACCTGTTCCCTTTTGTTCTTTCAAACAGTAAAAAAGGTACCGTGTGTTAGCTGAAATTGGGGATCATTAAAGGGGAAAAAAATTTAAAGGGGGCCCCATTGAAAAAAAGGGCTAATCCCATGACAAAAGTTTTAGTTGGGGTTATCCAAGGTTACAGCCCTCTGATTTAAATTTCAAAAAAATATCTTCACACTGACTTTTTGCCGCCTTCACATTACTAAAAATGTAAAACATGAAAAAGGGTTTAAAGTGGCCCCTTCATTTTCATGTCCATCACCTAAAACCCCCACTGCCTGAAAAAAGGCCTGTCGCTTAGTTGAGTTAAAATTTAATAGTAATATTATGGGAAAAACCCCCCCTAAATTTGCTTTTGAAACAGGGGGGGAGCAAAACTGGGGGTAAGGGGGGGGTTTTTAAGACTATATTTCCAAAGGGGGGGGAGGCCAAACCCCCTTGGGGGAGAAAATGGGCATTTTTAATTTTAAGGGTTAAGATATTTGGCCCTTTAAAAACCAAAACAGGGAAATGGTTTTAATGGAAAAATTTTAAAATTTTAACAAAGGTTTAAATTTAAGGGAAAAAAAAAAGTTGGGGGGTTTTTTTTATTAAATTCCCAAATTCCCTTGGGGTTCACCTGCTTGTTTCTAAAAAAGGTGGGGAAAATTTTGGGTTTTATGGCCCCTAAGGGATACAAAACTTTTGCTGGGGGGAAATTTTCCCGTGGCCAGTATCACTGACCAAAAATCATACATGCTATTCACTACCCCAAATTTTTTTTTTTTTTTATTTTTTTATAAAAAGGCCGATTCCCCCCAAAAAGGGAGGGTGGCCCGAAAAAGAAAAACTTTAAAATTAAATTTACTCCATCACTGTCCTTTCCAAAGGTCTTTACACACAGTTTTTAAACTGCAACTTAAAAACCCCCCTCAAGTGCAGGACTGTACTTCCCAAACTCCAGGACTCAAGCCCCGGGCCCCCGGTTTCCCCCAACCCCCCTTTATAAATTTCAAAATAAAATTTAAAAAAAACCCAAAATCAAAAAGAAATATTTTTTCATAATTCCTTTTCCTCCTCCTTGTTGCAATTGAAGGGTGGCAAGAATATGTGGCATTAGTGGGCCACAAACTTTGCAAGATAACTTCCCGTGGTGGATTCTTTTAGACCAAACATATGGACAGTCTGAATCACAAGTGACTCAACTCGAGATTAATAAGGAGGGAGGGTGTATGATTTTACCAACTATCAAAAGCATCTAAATTATTAAATTAATTTTTCATGATCATCCAGTTGTATTCTGAACCAGCAGACTTGACTTGCTGTTTCAGAAAACAACTGGACACTTAGTAAGAGTATTGTTATTACAACCTGTAGTACTACAGTAGTGTAATTTTTTAGAACTGTACGTAATCTACAGTATTTTTAACTTTTTATGGGGGAAAGATGAGGTGTAACTACCATGATCATAGTGGTCACTGAAAATAACCTATATTCTGAGTCAGAGGAGCTGTAAAACTCCACTAGCATCTACACTAAACTTAAATGCATAGTCTAAGTTTGTTCTTGCTTTTACATATATCAGACACCATGTTTCTTAACACTACATTCATCACATAACTGTGCCAATGAGATGCCACCCTCCACCTTCTTTATTATGTCAAGTGTCTGCTTAACAGTTAGAACCACACCTCTTGCTTTAGAAGCCATTGTTAATTGCACTATACTTAATATATTAATAAAACATGTAAAATAAGAAGTCCATGAAAATTGGAGACTGAATAATAAAGGTTTTGAAAGAGGGGGGGAAAAAACCAAAAAAAAAAAAACTCGGAAAAAGGGTCCGGGGCGTGGCACGCAATCTGTACTAGACAAACATCATTCTTTGGATTTGGTCCAATGATTAAAAAAAAAACCCCAGACCTACGCTATGGACAAAATCTGGAATTATGTCTTTTTCCCTTTTGGGTCTGAGGGTTTTCTTTGTCCGGGCCAAAATTTTTTTTGCCCCAAAATTCCCAAAATCTGTTAATGAATATCTTACTATACATATGTCCTTTAAAACTCAAAAAAATTTGTCACTCTTATTCCTTTTGTGCTCGTGGGGTCATTAAAATTTTTTTAAAAAAGCCGAGCTGTGTGGAGGGGTGACATGACTCTTTCCCCCTATAAAATAAAAGCCTCTCCCCGGGCGGGAAAGGGGAAATTTCCTACTGTTTGGATTTCAAGGCCACAAGCATTTTACTGCTCAGGTTTAGGGAAAGTGTGATGAAAGGGGAAAAGGCATAAAGCAGGTTTTTTAATCATGTTTTGCTTAATTACCCACTAATGTGGTTGTTACCCAAAGGGGTTTACTCTATATCTTCCCCCCCTAACCACTAGTGTGGTTTTCCCCTTTTTCCCCCATGCTCTGCTGGGTTTCCCCCTCCCAATACCCCCTTTTTAATTTCCCCCTCCAGGGAAATTTATACATTAACGGGCCCAATGGGCAAAAAAAGCTTTTTTCCCCTGCACGACAATACATAAAGCAACACAGAGGGAAATCACATTCAGGTTTACCCCAAGGGATAAAAAACTCAATACAAGGGCCTAAATTTGACAACACACCCAAAATTCTGGCAAGGGTCGGGTTGCCAGATCCCTTTCCCCTTAAAAACCCTTTCACCCAACAGCCTTCCTAAGAGGTGAACAAAGCCCCCCCTCAATCCCTTTCCCAAGACCACCAAAACCAATTTTAAATAATAATAAAACTCCCAAAACTCCCCAGAATACTGACACTTTCCCGAAGAAATTTTTCACTAAAGCCACTTCCCAAATTTGATTACTCTTAAAAAAAAAAAAAAAAACAATGAACCCACATCAACCCCCAACCATAATTTTTTTTGCTGGGTTTGGGAAAATGCCCCCTTTAATCACCCCAACCAGGAGAACAACCCAAGCAAAAACTGTCCTTAGATAAATAAACAAACCGCCAAACAAAATGTCATCTGCCCAAACCTCCCTGTTTTGCACAAAACCATTAAAAATGAAAAAAAAAAATTTCCCTTGAAATCCTTACAAAAAACAAAAATTGATAAAAAAAAAAAGAGGAGAGAATAAAGCGGGAGAATCATAAAAATAAATAGTGAAAGAAAAATTTACCCAGGGGAAATTTTCATCACACCCAAAGCTATCCCAAGGCAAACACAAATTTTAAAGTTTCAAACAACAAAAATAACTCTTGAAACCCAATTTGCTAACAGAATGGAACCTTTAATTAAGTTTAATTATTTGAAGTTTTAAAATGCTGTCATGTCTTTCCCCCTGGACCTGAAACGGTTTCACGGGGTTAAGGGAAACAAATGAATCAGAAAGTTTAAACACAGCAGGTGGAGGCTGAATAAGCTTTTGTTTTGATTTTAAGTAGCCCCCTTTTTCAGGTGCCCCCTTTAAATTTCCCCCTTAAGGAAGGATGGAAAAAAAAAAGGTTTTAAAATAAATGTTGATAACTGTTTTCCCCCCAAACATCACCCCAGCCCACTACCCCTTTGGCTTTTCTAAAAAGGGAAAAGATAAAGAGATAAATTAAAATAAAGCCCAGCCAAAGTAGACCTTTGTTTTCCCAAAAATTTGCCTTCCCCCTAGTCAGCATTATAACCCCTTTGAGGTACACATGAATAATCCCCCAAATGACAGGACCCAAAATACATTTTGCCCAAAGAAATGGCATCACCCCTGCTGTGCCCACGTACCGTATTTTCGGCATAAAAAGGGAAAAATTTTTTTCCCCAACCCCCAAACCGGGAAAATCCCCCCCTCCTTAAACCAAAAACGGGGGCCAAGGATAGGCTTTGGGTTACCCCTTTTAATGTAAAGTAAGGGGGGAAAAAAAAAGCCCGGGAAAATAATTTATTTTTACCCATCATGAATTTCCCATCTTGCTTTTTTATTAGGGCGGGAAAAAAATTTGGTAATAAGGTAAACAAAAAAACTTCCGGTTGCCCTTTCAAACCCATCCAGCATTTTGACAAAAACCAAACCAAAAAAACCGAACCCCCAAAAGGAAAATAGGGGTTTCGGGGGAAGGGGGGTTTTAAACCCGGGTTTTTGGGAACTTTGCAAGGCAACCAGCTCACATCAGACTAAGTAATAAACTAACTTAGTGACGGGGAAAAAAAGGGCCCCCAAAACACAAAGGTAAGACATTCACGGGAATTACGGTTTGTAAATGAAAAAAAATTTTTGGGGGTTTCCTTTCTATAACAATAGAGACTTCCTTTGAAAGAATAAAAAAAATAAAAAATAAGCCAAAATTGTTCAAACAAAGCTAAGAAAAATAAAAACAAGCACCAAAATGGCATATAGCATGCAGAATGATTGATGCTGACACAGATGCAAAAGCATAATTTTTTAGTGAGAAAAAGTTCTACTCGATTTGTCTATGAGCTTTAGCCAAAAAATTAAATTTTTTTTTTTTCCAATTTCCCCTTTTTTTAAACCTAAAAACAAAATTTTTTTTTTCCCAAAAAGACTTCAGGGAGCTGGGAAAAAAAGGTCCAAAAACTGAGAATTTAAAGCAAAAAATGATTTTTAAGCAAATTTTCCCAAAATTAAAAAAAAAAAAATTTTTTTAAGGGAAAAATGAAATTCTTTTTAATAAAAAGTAAAATAAACCCAAATTATTAATACATTGATAAGGGGAAATTTGGAAAAATTTAAAAGGGAATTTTTTAAAATAAAATTTTCAAAAGAGGGGGGTACTAAACCCATGGCAACAAATTGTCTTTTTACCTCAAAATTTAGGGCCTTTAAAGACTTGATAATACAAAAGGGTGCATTGGGAAAACACAAGTGTTATTGTATCTCATAATTCTAATTGTAACTCAAAAACTAAATTCCCCCTTTTTTTACCTGGAATCTTGGGGAGAGTTCCGGGGGGCAACACCCCTGCGGCCCGGGCCCCCGTGACCCCGGCCCCCTGAGGGCAAATAAAACTCAAACTTATCCTAACTCCAGCCCCCAAAAGTAGATCGAAGGAACCCCTGTAATTACAAAAAAGATAATTTCACAGTACTACCGGCATTTCATACTGTTAAATAAAATTTTTTTGAAAAAGCATGTGCCCTTGTACACAAGGGGCCTCTGTATTTATGGGGTTTTTTTTCTAGAGACCCCATCAATCATGGAATAATCTACAAAAGTCCCCTTGAACCCTCAAAACAGGGGTTGGCGTGCAGCAAAAAGAAAGTGTTGGCCAACTCCCCAAAATACAATGCTGTTAAACCCCCCCCCTCATTGGTATGGACCAAACCCGCAAAAAACTGCTGTTTTTTTTCCTTACATTGCATATAAAGGGTAACTATCTGTGAGTTACCTTTACCAGTTCTGGGGATTTTCTACCTCGGGACAGCCCAGCCCCGAGGCCAGGCCCCCCCTGTTAACAAAACAAAACTAATTTTTTAAAATATGGATGTAAAAATTTCAGCCCTAATAAAAATTATATAACTTTTAAAATATCTTTTTTTGAAAGTATAACACCAAAATACAAAAATTTTTGGGAAAAAAATTTAAAAAATTAAAGCAGGAAGGGGGGGGGTCTGGGGGTAATTTACACATTTTCTGAGTCCTTTTTTCAGTTAAAAAACATTTCTCAAGTCAACTCAATTTCCCTTTTCCCTTTCACTGTAAACCTCAGGAAGAAACGCCCAATCAGATGTCGGACTGCCATATAAAATCACAGAATTTGGGGAACCTGGAGTATTAAACCCGGAGAGGGGGTTTTGGGGGGCAATGCCCCTGTGGGTCAGTCTTAGACCAGGGCCCCTTTTGGGGAACAGGATGTTATCAAGCAGGCTGTTTTTCGCGGCTCACGCAAACTAACAAATAACCACAGCCCAGTTAGTCTTGGGACTGACTTTAGGTTTTCCCCCCCGTCATTCTTGAATCAGCCAGGGGTTATTGGTAATCCCCCTTTTGTATTTGGGGGGCAGAAGAATGGGCTTGGGGCCCCCGGGCACTTTTTGTTTTTTTTCTCCAAAGTACTTTTTTTGGGGCCCCCGCTATTCAACAGGGGAATGTTTTTTCTCTAGCCAAGTCTTTTGCTTTCAAAGGGAGGATTTTTCGTGGCAGGTTTGGTACCCCCAAACCCCCCCCCAGGGCATTCCCCAAATGTAAAATTATCATGGGATCTCCTCGCCCGCATTCCAGGAAATACAGATCAAGGACCTTCAACCGTTCCCAAAAATTTAGGTGCCTTTTTTGAAAATTTTGTGACCATGAAAAATTCCCTTTTTATGCCCCAGGTTTTTTTTAAAAATGTCTCCAGCCTTAAAGGGAGCAGTTAGTAAAACACAGAAATTTCCCGCCTAAGAGAACAACAATTTAAAAAAAATCAGGGGGGTTTGGGACCCTAGTTTTTAAGGTTCCCTTAAACCCCTTTCCTATCATTTTCCTACAATGAGGTAGATATGTTTTTTGTGCCTTTTGAAGGCGAGATCCTCTGACATTATCACCCCAGGGCCCTTCCCCATTTCTTTTTTTGCTCTATTTTTCTGGTTAAAATTTTTTTGTATTTCCCTGAAAACATTTTTTAAATTTTCCCCAAGTTTTCCATATCTGAGAATTGAAAATTCCCCCATTGAACTTCACATGTTTTTGAGTGGCCACTTTAAATTTGGTTGATGTCTGCTTGGAAATCTTTTCAGTGTTTTTCGAGGAGGTCACTGCCATACAAAACCGGGTGTCCCTCCGCAGAGGAAGACACAGAGCCATGGCTTTTTCATCTCTATGTCAGAAATTGGGGGATGAGGAATAGAATGGGAGCGAGTTTCTGTGTCTTGTGGGAAAAAACTTTTTAAACCCGGGGGTGCCCGGGGCTCTAAATCGTTTATTTTTTACTCTTTTTGTTCAAATTTTTCAGGGAAATTATAGATCCATCTACCAAATTTCCTTTATCATGAAATTTGTGTGCTATTAAAACCCTTGGGGCACACCTGTCGAAACAAATTTTTAAAATCTTGGGATACTACATCTTTAAATTTTTTTTTATCCTCAACAGCAAACCAGGACCTTGTCAAAGTTGGGCCCCGTAGCGGGGACAGGCCAAAAAAACCCCCCCCCCTAAACTTTTTGCCCTGGGTTGGTTTAAATTTGGGTTGGGGATCTAGGTGGTTGGGTATCTTGCTTCTTAGAACCCTCTCAAAGATTTTTATAAAATTGGGAAGTTTTGTGCAAATGGGCGTAAATTTTTTCAATTGCTTTACTTCCACCTTTTGGAGTGGTGCTATTTTCTTGTTTTTTTTTAAATGTGTGTATATACCTCCGTTCCATGCTCCCCCCTTTCCCTAAATGCTTTAAGCCACCAAAAGAGGCTTCTTTTAATTCCTGTGAACACGGAGTTTCCATGAAACGGGGGCCCAGGGGAGAGGCATGGACGTCCTTTATTGCTTTTTCAAAGGGCTTGTGGAAATTGGGGTATATCCGAGATTTTTGAGAGACCAAATTTTGGGTTTTTGTTCGTAAAAAATTTCGTTTGGGTTGGGCGCCCCTTACTCTTGGGAGCGGGTTTGCTGAACACTGGGTCCTATTGGAACTTTTAAAATCTCTCATTTCTTCCTGTCAACTTTTAAAAAACCCATCCTGCCAAACAGGGCCCAATACTGGAATTTTTTTCCCCTTTGATTTTTTCTAAAAAAAAGTTTTTTTTTTTTAATTTCCTTTTGATTTTAGTTCTCCTGTAAACTTGTCTCCTGTAAGATTTCCCTTTCCGCTTAATTTTTATATTTTTAAATTTTACGACCCCCCGGGCCCCCCTTCGTATTCGATATTTAACCCCTCTCAGCACACCCTGACCTTTGGGGGCCCGTACAGGGGGCCCTCCTCTCTCTCTATTTACAAACTTCTCTTTTTTCTTCTTAAAGGAGGGTGTCCTGAGCAGACCTCAAGAACCATAGAGTTCATTTTTTCTAGGCAAATGTTTCGGATCCATGTTGTTTAGGATATCTTCCAGCTTGTTTCATTTAGGACATGGTGGACTTGATCCCAATGTATGTTTTTATTAAAATTGAATTTTGTGAAGAGATCCTCATGATTGATCACATTTTGCTGATCAAGAGCCCTGTGCATACATGTCTGTACATCTATGTTATGATCTGAGTGTATTGTCTCTGATACGGTTATATTACGTATCAGATAGGCGTTGTTTGTGAAGATGAGGTCCAGCATATTTTCTAGTCTTGTAGGCTCTAATTTTTGCTGGTTTAGGTGAATTTGGTGCAGAGATTTAATAGTTCATGTGTGTGGTGAATTTTCATCTGAGCTGCCTCCTGGGGTGATCTCTGCTAAAACAATGTTTGCTATACTCCTCCATTTAGGTGTCTCAAGTTGAAATCTCTTAGTAGTAAGATGTTTGGGGCAGGAGTTGGGAGATTTTCCAGACAGTGGTCAATTTTCAAAAGCTGCTCCTGGATTTGCTTGGAAGTTGCATCTGGAGGACCCCAATGGAAATAAGTCACTCTGTCTGACTTTTTTGGGTTATCCTAGGTTCTCTACACATATGCTGCTATGTATGATAATTCTATGTAACTGTATTTGTGTATACCTGAATAAACTTACTTACTTACTTAGGCTTGTACAACCACCACAATGACAAGGTTTTGGTTTTCAATCTTTACTGACAAAATTTCAACTATATCATTTGAGGTGTTTAGTAGTTCAGAGCAAATGAGCGACTCTGTAATGTACAGGCCAACCCCACCCTTGTTGCCTGTTTAGTTTGTTGCATCTGAAAAGGTTATAACCTGGGATCCTTATTTCATTGTCATAATGATCCTTTGTGTGGGTCTTTGTGAATGCTGCAAACATTGCATTTCACTCTGTGAGCAGTTCCTTGATGTAAGGGGTTTTTGTTGTTCTTTGACAGCTTTAGTCCTTGTATGTTTGCAAAGATAATTTTTTTTTTATAGCACACTGGCCGATTCCCGCCAAGGCAGGGTGGCCCGAAAAAGAAAAACTTTCACCATCATTCACTCCATCACTGTCTTGCCAGAAGGGTGCTTTACACTAAAGTTTTTTAAACTGCAACATTAAAACCCCCTCCTTCAGAGTGCAGGCACTGTACTTCCCATCTCCAGGACTCAAGTCCAGCCTGCCAGTTTCCCTGAATGCCTTCATGTTACTTTGCTCACACTCCAACAGCATGTCAAGTATTAAAAAACCATTTGTCTCCATTCACTCCTATCAAACATGCTCATGCATGCCCGCTGGAAGTCCAAGCCCCTCGCACACAAAACCTTCTTTACCCCCTCCCTCCAACCTTTCCTAGGCCGACCCCTACCCCGCCTTCCTTCCACTACAGACTGATACACTCTTGAAGTCATTCTGTTTCACTCCATTCTCTCTACATGTCTGAACCACCTCAACAACCCTTCCTCAGCCCTCTGGACAACAGTTTTGGCAATCCCGCACCTCCTCCTAACTTCCAAACTACAAATTCTCTGCATTATATTCACACCACACATTGCCCTCAGACATGACATCTCCTCTGCCTCCAGCCTTCTCCTCGCTGCAACATTCATCACCCATGCTTCACACCCATATAAGAGCATTGGTAAAACTATACTCTCATACATTCTCCTCTATGCCTCCAAGGACAAAGTTCTTTGTCTCCACAGACTCCTAAGTGCACTGCTCACCCTTTTCCCTCATCAATTCTATGATTCACCTCATCTTTCATAGACCCATCCGCTGACATGTCCACTCCCAAATATCTGAATACATTCACCTCCTCCATACTCTCTCTCCCTCCAATCTGATATCCAATCTTTCATCACCTAATCTTTTGTTATCCTCATAACTTACTCTTTCCTGTATTCACTTTTAATTTTCTTCTTTTACATACCCTACCAAATTCATCCACCAACCTCTGCAACTTCTCTTCAGAATCTCCCAAGAGCACAGTGTCATCAGCAAAGAGCAACTGTGACAACTCCCACTTTATGTGCGATTCTTTATCTTTTAACTCCACACCTCTTGCCAAGACCCCTCGCATTTTACTTCTCTTACAACCCCACCTATAAATATATTAAACAACCACGGTGACATCACACATCCTTGTCTAAGGCCTACTTTTACTGGGAAGTAATCTCCTCTTTCCTACATACTCTAACCTGAGCCTCACTATCCTCGTTAAAACTCTTCACTGCTTTCAATAACCTACCTCCTATACCATACACCTGCAACAATCTGCCACATTGCCCCCCTATCCACCCTGTCATGCACCTTTTCCAAATCCATAAATGCCACAAAAACCTCTTTAGCCTTATCTAAATACTGTTCACTTATATGTTTCACTGTAAACACCTGGTCCACACACCCCCTACCTTTCCTAAAGCCCCTTGTTCATTGCTATCCCATTCTCCTCTTACTCTTAATTCTTTCAATAAAATTTAAAC